>PVJH01028126.1:0-27712 GCA_004026705.1 Nesogale talazaci
CACATAGTGGAGGCTTTCTCCTGGAATCTGAACCAACAACAGTGGGGCTGTTCCCATCTTCACTCAGCATTCCCTCCTATGGTAGTGAAGCTTCTCCTACAGGTCTTCTCTTAGGTTCTTTTAAAAATAAAAATAAAGCTTCAAAGAGTGACCTGACAGATCAGACCAATTCAACCAACTTGGCTATGCATGTAGTAATCAGCCTCACTCCAGGCTTTGAGGATCCTCATCACTTTGGGCCATTGAATCACTGTTGCTCCCCTTCAACACAGCAGTCAATCCACCACCATAACTGTCCAGAGGCAGCCTTCAAAATCATCCCTACCAGTCTTCTAGGCTGTTTGGTCTCACAGTAATCATGGATCCCACCTCTACAAATTGTCATGCAAACAGCATCATAATGCACCACTCTCAACAAAAAAACAAACAAAAAAGACAAAACACAGCAGCAGAGCTAATGATGCTCATAGAAGGATCAGATGTGGAGCTGCCACCAAAAGAAATTTTCAGAAGACTGCTGGGAGTAATACAGGAGATGAGGAAAGCAATGTGATAGAGGAGGTGACAGCCATAATAGAGAGGATGAGCTTCATGCACCAAAATGGAAATAAAGAAGTGGGTGAGGTAATGAAAGCTACACACAAGATCATGGATCTCACAAACAAACTAGAGGAGGCAGAGAACTATATAGGTGATTTCAACGACAAACAGGTAGAATTTAGCAAATGAGAAAAACAGTCAAATGAGATAAAAAAAGGAGGTAGAAGAAAACCTGAGATGATTGACATGTGTTATGAAGAGGAACAATACGCTAATAATAAGTCTACCAGAAAAAATACACATCGAAAAAGTGAGGGGATTTCTAGAAGCAAACTTTCCCACCTTAATGAATGACAATCAGCCACTTATATAGGAAGCACAGAGAGCACCAAATGCGGTAAACAACAGGAAGAACTCTCCAAGGTATAGAATAGTTAAATCATCCAACATTAAGGAAAATGAGAAAATCTTAGGAGCAGCAAGAGGAAGGGAGACAGTCACATACCAGGGTGGTCTGGTATGAATACACTGAGACCAATCACTTGAATTCATGAAGAAGAGGAGAGAGTAGAGCAATATATCCCCACAGCTGAAAGAAAAAAAAAAGCACCTGTACAAGAATGTTTGACACTGCCAAATTATCTATTAGTATATAAGGAGAGATAAAAGTCTTCCAGGACAAGGAAAACTCAGACTAAGCCATAAGACACCTAACCCTGCTGATAATCCTCACTGACTCGCTATGGTCAGACGACCAAAATCTACCAAGCAAAAGGAGATCTCCATGTAGCCCAACCCCACGCAGAATCCAGTATGCTGATAACAACTACCAAGATAGCATGGCCTCAGAGGGAAAAGAAGGCCAACATGTAGCTCCCCACACAATTCCATCACAATGCTATGAAGGGACATAGAAGAATACCCAAACAAAAGGCATAAGATGACAGCAATAAATCCACATATTGTAATAACTCTAGAAGTCAATGGTATTTGTATGTCAAAAAGGAGTGATCAAACTGGATCAATAAATATAACCCATCAGTCTGTTACCTGCAAGAGACACATCTTAAGTTCACAGACAAATATAGACTAAGAATAAAAGACTGGCAGAAAATTTACCAGGCAAACACCAATTTAAAAAATTAAAAGCAGGGATTGATTCTAATTTCTGACATAATTGACCTTAAGATTCAAATATTAGAAAGAGACAAGGAAGGGCACCATGTAACTCTCAAAGAGTTAGTAAACCAAGAACCAGTGAGTATAATAAATATATACTCCCCTAAAGAGAGAATTGAGAAATTCTTCAGACGAGCTATTCAAAAGATGCATAAAGAAATCATCAAGTCAACAGAAATAGTAGCATACTTTAATACAATGCGTTTGAAGGAAGATATATCAGTGGGAAAGAAGTTCAGGAAGGAGGCTACTGAACTAAATGCCACAATTAGGCAACTGTATCTGACAGGGATATAGAGATTTTTTCTTTTGCAAACACACAAAAAAAAATCTCATTCTTTTCAAGTACTAATGTCTCATATTTGAAAATTGACTACTTGCTGGGACACAAGTCAGCTCAATAATTTCAAACACGCAGAGATTACTCAGACGTTCTTCTTGGATCGCTACTCCATAAAGCTGCAAATTAATAAAACAATGACCAGAAAAAGCAAAAGCAAAAAATTGGAGAATGAATAACAATGCTCTGCTACATGAATGGGTTCTGGTCCAGATTAGAGAGGAGGTTAAGAATTTTCCAGAAACTAATGAGAATGAAAAAAAAACATGTCAAAAGCTGGGGGTGATAGTAAAAGCAATCTTCAGAGGTAGTGTGTTAGCAACAGATGCTAACATACAAAAAAAAAAGGAAGAGACTTATAACAGATACTCTATAAACACACACCCAGCAACTAAAATAGTCAACTGAACAAACCCTCCAATAGCAAAAGAAAAGAAAAAAATTTAAAAATGTTCTACTTAGCAAATGGTGCTGGAAATTACAAAAATTCACATGCCGAAAAAAGAAACAAGATGCCTACCTCACCCCATGCACAAGAAGAAACTCAAGGTTAAACAAGCTCAAGGTTTAGAAGTAATACCCTAAACTATTAAAACCATCAATGAAGAGGGACAGCAGAAGAACCGGGTCCAGGGAATGCACAGGCTAACTGCAATCGAAAAGGGTATGCACATAGGTACACTTGAAATTGACAAGAAGCATAAAATACCCATGTGTGTTGAAAGATTTCACCAAGAGAGTAACATAGATTGGGAGAAGAGCTTTAGTAATGACACAACAATCAAAGGTCTTATTACTAAAATCTACAAGACCCTCATGGCCTGCCTGCAAACAGAGGGAAATAGTTAACCCCTGAGGAAGTGGTCAAAAGAACCAAAAAGAAGCTTCATTATGGAGGAGAACAATATGGTCCATAGACATATGAGGAAATGCTCCAAACTATTAGCTATCAGAGAAATGAAAATTAAAACAACTATGAAATACCATCTAACAGCCTTGAGGTTAGCACTGATGAAAAAATCAGAGAGGAACAAGTATTGGAGTGGATGTGACAAGACAAGCACTACCCTCCACTCCTGGTGTTCATGCAGATATGTACAGCCTCTGTGGAAAGTGATCTGTCAATATTAAAAACTAAAGAAAGTTTAAAGGAACCACCTATCCCTCTACTTGGTATATGCCCAGAATGCATAAGAAATAGACCACAAACAATCATCTGCATTCCAATGTTTATGACAGTGCAATTCACAATTGCAAATAGTTGCGAACAACTACATTTCCATCAATAGATGAGTGGATTAGTGAACTTTTCTACACATGCACAATGGAGTACAATGCATCCAACAACAGCAACACTAATGATGGCATGAAACCCATAGTTTTATGGGAAGATTTGAAAGAAATCATGCTAAGCGAAGTCAACCAATCACAAAAGGTCAAGTACAAAAGGTGTCGCCAGAGGAAAGTATAACCAGCACAGTAAGTATAGAAGAAAAGCCACTTATCTCACCATATGTGGATTGATGTACAGGCAGTCAGGTGGAGATCACACCAAATCCAAGGGAGGCACATGTTAATCCACCACAAAGAAGGGGAAAGAGGCAGAAGGAGAAGTGGGGAGTGGTGAGAGAAAGATGATTACTCTAGGTGTAGAGTTGCCATTTGTGGGTTTGTTTTAATCCTTTGCATTCTAGAAATGGGCTCAGACACCAAAATAATTGCAAATGTGTTGCAGGACAAGGCAGTGTTTCATTCTGTGGAGCACAGGGTCGGAACCGGCATGATCAAACAGCACCTAACAACATAATGGAAGAAATCCCTGGTTCTTCTACATCCTTCAATGAAGTTTTCAGCTTTGCTTTTATCACCAAGGTTGTATTTTCCAAATTCTCCTTTCTGTTTCTGATAGCTGTATTCAAACCACCGAAAATTAGTAACACGTTTTGTTTGCCGGTTTGATCAATTTCAGACTGAAGATATTGGTAGAGTTTTATAATTTCATACCACTAGTTTCAGTGGTATGTGTACTCATAGTTGTACACATTCCAAAGAAAGGTGACACACCGAATGCTCAAATTGTAGGACAATATCACCGATAACAGCTGCAAGTAAAATCCTGATGAAGAACATTCAAAAGCTGTTTCAGCTACACATTGGCAGAGAGCTGTTAGAAATAGAGGCTAGATTTAGGAAAAAAGGATATGGAACAACAAATATAATTACTGAGTTTAAGTGGACCTTGGCTGAAGGCAGATAATATAAAAAGTTGCTTAGTTGTGTTTTATTGGGTATGCAAAGGAATTTAGCCATCTGGATAATAAAAAAACTTGAGAAGGAAGAGAATTCCAGAATACTTTAATGAGCTAATGATAAAATCTAGCTTGCCAAAATGTAAGGTAAACTAAAGCACTTGCTGATGAAGATTAAGGATTGCAGCTTTCAGTATGGATTACAGCTCAGTATGAAGAATACCAATATCTTTGCAACTTCAATAGATAGCATTATGATAAACCAAGAAAAGATTTAAATGACAAGATCTTCATCAGGCTTGAATCCACAATCAATGTTCATGGAAGCAACAGGACAGAGGTTAAAAAACACATATGCTGCACAAAATTTAGTAAACATGCTACACAAAATTTCTTAGTGTTATAAAAAGAGGGCTGTTACTTTCAGAACTAAGCTGGGCCTCATTCACGCCATGCTATTTTCAATCATGATATGTATGTTAAAGTTGGACCTTGAATACAGAAGACCTAAGAAGGATTGCTACATTTGAATTACAGTGCTGGGGTAGAATATATAAAGTACCATATACTGCCAAAAAAACAAACAAACAAATATGTCTGGGAATAAGGAGTCAGAATATTCCTTAGAAGCAAGACTTTGTCTCATCTACTTTGGTCATGTAACATGACAAACCAGTCTTTGGAAAAGGACATCATGCTTGGCTAAGCAGGGCAAAAACAGAGTATTCTTATAAGATGGAGTGATAATGGTGTCTCTAACAATGGCTTCCAACATATGTAAAATTGGGAGCATCTTGCAGGACTTGGCAAAGTTTCCTTCTCGGAATCACTGGAAAGCACTGAATATCAACAAGCTACCGTGGTTTGTATGTGGATTAAAAAAGTAATATTTATAAATAAACTTCTTTGTATCTGCATAGATATCATCTGCTAATACATAGTGTTATATCTTGAAACTTTTTTGGATGAAGAATATGACAACATTATTCTTGAGTTTATCATTTTTGGCATAGTAAACTATGTAACTATCTGACACAAAGTGACCTATACCAGTTGTGTTAGATAAGGTCCGCTAGAGAAAAAAACTACCAGAACACTAATAATTTTTATTTAGCTGAGCCCTGGTGGCGTAAGTGGCTGAGTGTGGGACTGCAGCCCACGGCCTTGGCATTTCAAATCCAGCGGCGGCTCTCAGGAGCAGCACTGGGTAGCGCCCATGACCACCAGAGACAGTGATGCCCACAAAAAAAAAAAAATTTTTTTATTTATTTATATAGATAGGTATCTAACATAATAAACAATTAATCTATAAAAGAGTACAAATGGCTCAGTGCAACTCACTCCTGTGAGACACTGGCAGATGTGAGACACTGGATCTCCAAAGACTGGAGGACTGCTGGGTAGTCCTCTGTAGAACAATTCATGGTATTCGACCCATGGCAGCAAACATAAAGGCAGGTCACCAACAGTCATCCTGAAGACATGGTCCAACAGTCCTCACTGAAAAGATGTATATTCCAGTAGTACGCCCAAGCAGGACTTGAAGGAACCTCAATTTTACAGCAACAGTGTATGGATAATGTGTCCCATGGGTAGTGTAGCTTTCAAATTGAGGCACAGAACAGATAAGGCAGCTGACTGCACACTGGTTCTAAGATCCTAGAGCAAGTGAGAGAATGTTGAGATTCACCAAGTCATTTATATCTCTGCCCTTCAATTAATCTCACATGTGTTCACTGGCCATGTTGACACACCAAACCTACCTATCTTCATTGGCCATGTTGGCACAATAAACCTAACTTTCACAATCCACCCCTTGCCACTTGTCACCTGTACACAATTTTTAGCCATACTTAGTTACCAGACATTAATGAAATCAAACTGCCCCCAACATCAAACATCTAACATACATATAAATGAGAACACACTAAGTCTAATTTTATCTGATATATCATACATGAACAAAGAAGAAATTCAATAAGCACATATAAAGAAAATACACCAACAGTCACAAACCTCACTTTTGCAATTGGTCACGTGGTTGTAACTGAAAGGTTCAACTACCTTCTACTATCCATTGTATATTACCTTTGCCCTCAGCAAAAACCTCAACTGACTGAGGGTTGTTTTTTGGTTTTTGTTGGCCTAGTGAAGTGACCCAGACTTTCACTCCTGAGGGGTGTGGGTCATTAGACATTCTGTTAGAACTGGGTTGCTGTAATTTAACATTTAACTTAATCACAGGGCATGGTAGCACTAAGAGATGGCTAATGGGATCTCCTGGATTCCAGACATATTCTTTATCTCCATTACATAAAACCAGTCTGATTTCTCGTGGGTAATCAGGATCAATCACATCACTTAGTACAGTGACACTTTTCCTGACATGTTGATCCAAAGGAACTCCTGGCCAGAAGCACATAGAATTGCTGGGACAGGAAACAAAAATGCTGCAAATGGATCACTAGAAATAACAATGAGTGGTTCCACTACAGTTTCCACCCTTTGGTTCCTGGACCCATGAATTTTGGCTATTGGAGACACAATACCAAAATTTGGCTGCTTATTTAAATTGTATACAACCTCCTGGAGAACATTGTCCCAGCCCAGCAAGTTGTTGCCTGGAGTTGTGCCTTCGGGAGTCTATTCCATCGTTCTATAAAGCCAGCTGCTTCAGGATGATGAGAGACATGACACGACCCGTGGATTTGATGGGCATGGGTCCATTGCTGCACTGGATTTGCTGTGAAGTGAGTTCCTTGATCTGAAACAATGTTAGGTGGGATGGCATGCTGGTGTATGAGGTATTCTCTAAGGCTGCAAATGGTAGTTTGGGCAGAATTATTGTGTGCAGGCAAGGCAGATCCATATCCACAATAGGTGTGTATTCCAGTAAGAAAAAAATGTTGCTCCCTCCACGATAGAAATGGTCCTATGTGATCAACCTGTTCTCAAGTTGCCTGCTGATCTCCCAAAGGAATGGTCCCATAGCTTGGACTTAATGTTGGTTTCTGCTGCTGGCAACTGGGACACTCAGCAGTGGCAGTGGCCAAGTCAGCTTTGGCGAGCGGATGTACATGTTGCGGTGCCTATGCATAACCTTCATCTCTGCTAACATATGCATTTTTTCAGGTGCCCATTGGGTGAAAACAGGAGTGGCAGAGGAAAGAGGGCTAGTCTTCACTGTGCTTGTCATCTTATGCACTTAATTATTAAAATCCTTCCTTTCAGATGTAACCCCCTTTTTTTTTAGGCTCACTGCCCTTGTGGTGGGAGTAGGAGGTCCAGCCTTTGCTCCTGTGAGCAGGAATTGAACCTCCATCCCAGTGGGCCACAGTCCTGCGCACAACCACTACGCCACCGGGGCTTAGCCCCAGATGTAACCCTATTTTGAGCATTCACATGAGACATGATTACCTTTACTTTCTTAGCCCATCCAGAGAGGTCCATCCACATAAATCTTCCACATACCTCTTCCCCACACCTCTTTGTCACCAGTTTTCCAATCATGTTCCTTTCAAGTCTCTGACCATCAAGCCAAGTCACTAGCTAAAACTCATGAATCAGGATACTGTCTCACATCTTTCCATGTTTCCCTGCAGGAAAACTGAATGGCCAGGTGCACTGCTTGAAGTTCTGCTCTTTGGGAGGATTTCCCTTCACCACTGTCCTTGAGGGAGATCCCAGAAAGGGGCTGGAGTGCTGCTGCTGTCCACATACAAGTGGAACATGCATATCGTGCAGAGCCAACTGTGCGTGATTTTTCTGTTCTTCAGTGAAATTATCATGGAACACTCCAGGAAGTCACAGGCACAGACTGGGAGTGGGAAGGTAATGTGACAAGTGTAGAGGTTGCCGGCATCTGGGCCACGTCTCCATGCAGCTTGCTTGTACCTTCAGATCCTGCTCTGGCCCAAACTTGTCTAAACAGCTTCCATTTAACAATGAAGTGTTGATGCACACATCCAACTTTATGACTGTGGATCAGACAGTACCCACTTCATGATGGGCACTTTAGGACTCATGGTGCATTGGTGGCCCATGGTGAGGCATTCAGTCTCCATCAATGCCCAGTAATAGGTAAGCAGCTGTTTTTCAAAGGGGAATAGTTATCTTCAGAGGATGGCAGGACTTTACTCCAAAATCACAATGGTCTACACTGTGATTCACCAATAAAGGTCTGCCAAAAACTCCACACTGCATCTTTATTGATAACTGACACCTCTAATAAGATTGGGTCAGCTGGATCATATGGTCCCAGTGGCAAATAAGCTTAAAATACAGCCTGCATCTGTTGCAGAGTCTTTTCTTATTCTGAGCACTGCTCAGAATTGGAGACCTTTTGTGTCACTTGATATCAATAGGTCAAAGTAGGACACCCAAATGAGGCATATGTTGCCTTCAATATCAGAAGAGGCCCACTAGGCATTGTGCCTCTTGCTTTGTTGTTGCGAGCTGTGGGAGGGGGGATGGTACAGATGCAATAGCTTACTCTTTAATAGGAATGTCTCGACATGCCCCACACTTCTGGACCCCTAGAATTTTTACTAAGGTGGAGGGTGCTTGAATCTTCATTGGTTTAATTTTCCAAATATTGTACACAGATCTATTAATGTATTTAGAGTCTTACATTCCTCCTCCTTCATGAGTGCAATCAGTATAATATCATCAATGTAATGGACAGTTGTGACACTTTGTGAAATAGACAGGCGAACAAGATCCTCTCAGATTGAATTATGACATAGGGCAGAAGAATTGATATAACTCTGGGGGAGAGTTGTGAAAGTGTATTGTTGCCCCTGCCCACTGAAGTCAAACTGCTTCTGGTCATCCTTTGAGGATGGTATTGAGCAGAAGACATTGGCCAGATCAATAGTTGCATGCCAATACCAGGAGAATCATTAATTTGCTTAAGCAATGAAATCACACCTGAAACAGAAGCTGCAATTGGAGTCCCCAACTGGTTAAGTTTATGATAAGCCACTGTCATTTTCTAGGATCCACCTGTGTTCTTTATAGGCCAAATAGGTGAGTTAAAGGGAGTGTAGTAGGAATCACCACCCTGAATCTTTCAAGTCTTTGATGGTGGCACTGATCTATGTAATCCCTCCAAGAATGTGGTACTGCTTTTGATTCATTAATTTCCAAGGAAATGGCAATTCTAATGTTGTTTGCTTGGCCTTTTCCACCATGATAACACTTATTCCACATTTCAGGGTTCTAATATCAGGGTTCTGCAAGTTAATAAGTATGTATATTCCAATGGTGCACCTAGAACTGGGTAAATAATCACAAGACAGGTTTGGGGGCCTGCTAGACCTACTGTGAGGTGTACATGAGCTACAATCCCATTGATATCCTGACCTCCATAAGCCTCCACTCTGACTGGCAGGCCTTTGAAACACTTTGGGTCTTCTGGGATTAGTGTCAGTTCAGAGCCAGTGTGCAATTATCCCATAAGCTGATATTCCTTTCACTCCCAAAAAAGTCATTCTTGTGAGAGCCACAGGTCCCATTGAGAAAGGCTAAAAGAAAGACTAAAAGTATAAATCTTCATTGATGTAGCAGTGCTCTCTTTCAAAGGGACCAGTCCTTCACTTATTCAAGGGGTTGTGGATCTGTAAACTGATTCACAGCTGGGAATTGATTGAGTGATCATAGCTGTCTGTCCTGATGTTCACCTAATCTAACATTCTTCTGCCTATATAGAACACATAAATAATTAGTAGGTTTCCCATGTATTTCACTCCTAGGGGCACAGTGGCAAAGAAGCCAATGCCTTAAGTTCACACAAGACAGATTGCTTTCATTACTATGAAAACCTTGCCATTCATTTTAATCATGGTCACCCTGTCTCTGTTGATTAATTTCCCACATCTGACCTCCATCACCACAGGGCCAAATCAGCCCCATTATGGGCAAATGTAAATGTTTACAGGAGTAAAAAAAATAGGCTTTCTTCTTCCTTGATAAAGTAAAGGGTACTAGAAGAGGAAGACCCTCAGTGCGAGGCAATGTCCCAGTGACTGCAACAAATAGACTGAAACATATCTAGAATTATGAATAAAGAAAAGAACAGAACAAGTTGTGTTTCCTAACAGAATGTATCACACACAAAAATAGCATTAATGATGAGGCCAGTAGATGGAACATCGAAATCAAATTGACTATGTCTGGTGCTTGCCCTGGCTGAATAGTGGTTATGAATTGATCCCCTAACTGCAAGGTTGGTAATTTGATACCACCAGTCCTCCAAGAAAGACAGGCTTTCTACTTTAATAAAGCATTATAGTCTCAAAAGCCTACATGGACAAATCTACTCTGTCCTGTAGGATGGCTATGAATTATAATAGAGTCGATGGCACGGAAATATGTCTTGAAATAGAGCATGGAGAAACTCATCATCATCATTTAAAATAAGGCTAGAGGCTTATTTTGAATAAAATAACAATGGTTCAGTATAAGTTCATGAAGAATTTGAAGAAAACTAAAAGCAGTTCACAAGAACCAGAGTATATCCCACCTGAATTTAGGGATTGTTTCAATGACAAATTTTACACATTGAGAAACAGTGAAATAGCATTAGGTAAATCACACATAAAGCATGAATAAAATCAATTAAAAATAAACTAGGTGAAATGGGTGTCAGAAAAGATACTGAAACTTGTTTTTGAAGCTAAAGCAAATGGAAGAAATTATGAAATAAAGATTTGAAAAGAAAAGCTGTAAGGGTAGCTAAAAAATAAAAAGTAGGCTGTCCAAAAGGAGAAAAAGGAAAATATAATGAAATGTGCAAAGTTTTGGAGTGAGAAATAAAAAAGGAAGAATATGGAGCTGAGCCCCGGTGACGTAGTGGTTGTACCCGGGACTGTGGCCCACTGGGATGGAGGTTCAATTCTGGCTCCGAGGAGCAAAGGCTGGGCCTCTTACTCCCACCATCTGAGGGCAGTGATGCCTAAAATAAAAAAAAAAAAAGAACATATGCAGCACATCTAAATTGAAAGAACTAAAGAAAAAAATCAATCCCTTGTTTATAATATTTAAATATTTCATAGGTAAAGTATTAAATTATGCAGTATTTCATAATTTGTAAAATTACATTTTCTATGACTTTTTGATTTTTGTCTTTTGAAAACCTATGCGTTTGTTAAACATTCAAGTGTTCTTGGATAGTCTTTCTAGAAAATTAATGATGTCTATAATCTCTGGATTAGAAGTATTTTAGAAGATTAAGGAACTACTTAGCACTATAATATCCTTAATATTATGACTGGGAAATGAAACTCTGTAGTCTAGGTCTAGGGAGAAAGATGTGCCAATCTCTTCCCATGTGGTTTTGCCGGACTATAAACATATGTGGCGGTCCTGCTCTGTCCTCCAGTATCAGAAGGAGTTAGGACATATTGGACAGAAGTAAGTAGAATCTGGTAAAAAAAAAAAAAAAAAAGAGCCCTGATATTAAACAAGAAGCATTCAACTGTTAACCAAAAGGTTATCTCTTCAAATTCACCTAAGTGTTCATCAGGAGATATAAATACAGATCTATTCCAATATTGATTTTGAAGAAAGTCTAGGCCAGTGAAGTTCTACTATCCAGCTGCTGTCATAGTGAGTAAAATTTGATTCAACCACATTGAACAGCAACAGTATAATGAACTTAGCAGGTATAAGACATGTTGAGTTGTCATCCATCGAATCTGCCACTGTGTGTTAATTATGTTCAATGATTACTGATGTTTGAGTATGTTGTTTATTAAAATTTTGAAAGATGGTGCACACTTAAGTGCTCTGAAAATGCTGCGATATAGTGATAAATATATACAACTAAAGTGGGATGGATACTCAGAGATGAGTTAATATATGACAAAAAAGGTGGGATATTTAGATATCAGTTAAATAGTAGTTCAATTTCATAATACACTATTATTTTCAAATCTTCCCATTTTAAATTTACTTTCAGTAATTAAATTGTGACTTTTTTGTAAGGGAGGGGGAAAGGTGTATAATTAACTTAAAACTATCTAAATTGAGCCTCTCTTGTTATTTCACAAAAAATAAAATATAGGCTGAAGATAAAAATTTATATACAAATGCTGTGTTACCAATAATGTGTATCTGTAGGCAAAGAGAATGAAGTTGTGAGTAAGAAGATTGTCAAGTGACATTTTTCTCCATTAATTCTGCATTCTTCAGTTCCCTGTGTGCTACTCCCTGAGGCTGAAGTCCCAATATGATGTTTGTCACAATCTGTATCTGTCACCTCAAGTGAATGAACAACTTCCCAATATGTTCCTGACAGCAGGACTTCAACCACGTGGGAGGATCTGGGAACAGAGCTTGATTGGCACTTCAAATAGTTCTCATCCTCTCCAAGGAGGTTTCACTTCTGCCAAGGAAGTCAGGGGCCTCAAAGACTGTATGTTAACTACTTCTGGACTGATTTATTGTTTTTTAACAACCTTTTAAAAATGTAATGAGAAAAATATTTTTGAAGCATATTAAGCAACTTCCAAATGGAGGAAATATGAAATCTTATTCCAATATTCTTGTACAGTTTGTTTACTTTTTAAAGATGTGCTCTTTTTATCACTAGAAATATATTATTTTAAAGATCAATGATTAAATGATTACACTTGAACATTTCAATAATAAACATCCTAACACTGAACTTTAGATAAGACAATAAAATTTTTCAAGATTTGCCACATTTTCTTTGTTTTGCTGTACTGAAAAGTATATTGTGAGAAATATGTTTTTAAATTTGGCATATAATGTTTATTCTAAGTACTCATTTAGTTTGTGTGCTATATTTGTTTTGTTTTGTTTTTGGTGGGGACATCACTGCCCTCTGGTGGTCGTGGGAGCTACCCAACCTTGCTCCTGAGAGCTGCTGCTGGATTTGAACCAGTGGGCCACAGTTCTGCACTCAACCACTACGCCACCAGGGCTCAGCCCTAGTAATTAAATATCCCAATGATGAATCTCTTTTTTGGTTGATATTGCTCCTTTGATCTATAGTAGCATGAAGGTTGACATGAATTCTATGGCCTTGAAATATCATTGATACTATCTTAAAAACTTTATAAGTAAACTAAAATCTATAAGTAAACAATTAAAATGTATTATCATAAATACTTAATAAAAATATTGATGTATAACATAATACAAAGCTGCATTATTTCTATAGAATCATACTCAAAATTTTTGTTTTGTTTTATTTTTATACTCAAATGTTTAATCCCTCTTAGAAGTCATCAATAACAAGTTAATGAATCTATTGAATGCTATAAAGTTAAGTAAATTTTAACATCTACATTTCTATGTATACACACACACACACAGAGTAATAGTAAATGTAGGTCAAGCATCAAGTCATATAAAACAATTCAAAGGAATATATTCACTACATAGTAATAAATGATTTCAATAATGCTATGGCATAAATAAGTATGTTTCCTAAGTTATTAGTAAAAATAATGAAAGCATATGTACTCTATGAAGTCCTTAAGATCAAGCATTTTTTTATCTGCTGTTGTTGCCATTGAGAACCAAAAGATCAAGTATTTAAATGAAGGAGAGCTAATTAAAATGTTTTAAGGTTTGATATGTGCAAACTTACCTTACATATAATAAAAATAAAATGTTTATTTAGAAAAAGTTTATGTGGCATTTTATTAAGTATGATGGTGCTGAATTATTTCTACCACAATAAAACCTATGTTCAAATTCTTACCATCAATGCCTGTGAATGCAACTTTATTTAAATATTGGATATTTGATATATAATCAAATTAAAATCAAGTCATTCTGTTAGGTTGGACCCTATTCTAATGATTTATTTCTATGTAAGAAGAGGAAAAATCTAAGTCAACCACATAAAGATGAGAATGTAGGGATTGGGTGATGTCAAGAACTGTTTATAAACCTCCTGAAATCAGGAACCCAATTTAAAGACCAAACTCATTGCCCGCCTGTTAACTCTGACTCATTGACAAAATAAGACTGTAAATAATTGAAAAAATTGAAATTAAGCAAATTTTAATATCATAGTTCTAGTTAATTATAGAGAAATTTAATAAATAGTAGATAGAAATATCATTCAGTTATTTTATGGGCTTTTGAGATGAAACTCTACCAGGAGTATAAAGCTTCATCTCCCCATCAACGGCCTACATCCTCAGAAAATCAGTGGTTTCAAATTGCTGACCCTGTAGTTAACAGGTTAATATATAACCTAGCGCACTTCCAGGGCTCTGAAATCAGGCAGAAAACAGAAGAAGCAAGACAGCCTCTTTTACAGTGTTCAGAAGTCTTATAGCACTGTGCGTTAGAAGCTGGGCTGCTAACTACAAGGTTGACTTTTCAAACCTGCCAACAAGTTCTCCAAAGAAAAAAGATGCTTTCTGGACCCATAAAGATTTACAGTCTTTGACAAATCATTCTATAATCAGAATTGACTCTATTGTAGTGTGTTTGGATTAGAACCTTCAGAGGAATAATGGTCCTGCTGAAATTTTGATTTTGGATTCTTGAGCTGTGAATAAAAACATTATTATAAGCCACTCTGCGTGGAATTGTGTTACTGCAATACTAGCACATAATACAAACCATCACAACTAAACCCATTGCCATGGAATTGATTCCAACTCGTGGCGGCAATATAGAACACAATAGAACTGGTGCTAAAGTTTCCAGTAAGTCCCTGGCAGTGTGCTTCATCTTTGTACTGAGGAACAGCTGGGTGCTTAAAAACACTGACCTTTAGATTAGTAGCCTAAAGCTTAATGGGTGGTGCCACCAGAGTTCCTTTAAACTTGTACAGAGAATATGTTAGCTAATTAACAGAGACTCATAATATCTATAATGATGTAGAAAGGGAAGAAATCATACATCACGTTTGCAATTTAGTTGCGAATATAATTGCACTTAGGAATTTTGTCAATAATTCAAAACCACTAGTCACTCCAAAGGAGAAAAGTCAGGCTTTCTATTTTCATAATGAGTTACAGTTTTGGAAACTAAATGGGGAAGTTCTACTGTTCTCAATCACTGAGAGTTGGAATGGAGTAGATAGCAGTGAGTGAATGTGTTAGACTGGACTGTCTAAAGAAACAAAACAAGCGCGCTTACAATGTTATATATATGAATATATACAGTATAAGAAATAAATAGCTAATTAGTATATAGAGCAGTACAAATGGCTCAGTAAAACACACTTCTGTGAAACAGTAGTCCTTCAACTCACAAGCGTCAATGGGTACAAGTTAAGGAAGTAGACATCTGAGTTCTCTGTAGAGAAATTTAGGCAATCTGGTGAAAGGCAGCAAACATCAAACAGCAAACCAAGTGTCAGTCAAATGGCAGGGTCTGACAGTCCCCAGTTCAAGCATTGTATACACCAGTAGCATGGCAAAGCCGGTCTGGAAGGAACCTCAAATTACAGCTACACAGTCCATGCTTTCGGGGTCCCACTGTTAATGCCACTCCCATGTTGAGGCAGAGAACTAGATAAGGTAGGCACACACTGGTCCAATCATCAAAGATCAAGAAACACAGCGAGCCATTTTATCTTTCTTCCCTCCCTTCAGTTAAACTACCTTTCAATTATCCCCATTTTGGCACAATAAACCTACCTATTGCAATGAGTGAGTGAGTGAGTGAGTGAGTGAGTGAGTACTCTATATGACACTTAAATCTGAATGATAGGAAAATGACAGCAGAGGCCAATCAATTCCTGAAACCATCTTCCAATCAATTAAATCTAAATTAATTACTATAATAAAATTATTATTGGGCATTCCCTCATCGACGACTCAGAAAGGGGACAAAGCCGTCAGAGTACAGTATAGCAACAATGAAGCATATGTTTCTCTAGTTGTTAAATGCTTCCTAAATGCCCCACTCCACTATCATAGTCCCAATTCTACCTTACAAAACCGGCTGGCTGAGAGGAGGAACACCGGTACAGATAGGAATTGGAAGCACAGGGAATCCAAGACAAGGCCAGTGGTGAGAACGGTGATATTGAGAGGGTGGAGGGAAGGTGGGGTAGAAAGGAAGAACAGATTGCAAAAGTCTGCATATGACTTCCTAAAATAATGGTAATTTATAGATTAATCAACAGTTCATCGGAGAAGGAGAAATAGGGAGGGAGGAGAAAAATGAGGAGCTGATACCAGGGGCTCAAGTAGAAAGCAATTGTTTTGAGAAAAATGAAACAAATATACAAAAAGTTCTTGATACAATCAATGGATATATGGATTGTGATAAGAGTTGTACAAGTCCTCAATAAAGTAATTTTAAAGATTATTATTGGATTTTGATATGAAAATGTTTAGTGTTCATTCTCCAGCTTTTAGTTTTCTCCATACCATATTTTGGAAAAAATGGCCACGACAAACTCCTGTTATAGTTTGATGTGCTTCAAAGTACAGTTTTCAAGATTCTAATATGAAGTTCTTTTGTTTTCCATGCTGAGAGCTACTTCCTTGTTTTAATATTAAAAAACATGTCAAAGTTTTTAAATCTATTTAGGATTATTGTTTTACTCTGGGTAGACTAGAGGAACAAATTCAAGGACCCACATATCGATATAAGGAAAAGCTTTATATACAGGAGGAACAGGTCACTAAGGAAGCATCCCAACCCAGTCCAGTTTAAAGCCATAAGTCCGATATTAGTTCATATGCCTGATACCAACCTATAACATTCAACCATATGCCCGAAATCAGTCTATAAAGTCTCCTTCCAACTCACGAAGTCACAGGTCAGTGGGTGTAGAGTCCTGGCACCAATACGGGTCTCCCCATGGCTCCTCGCTTCCAGGACTCAGGGTCCATCAACAGCAGCCAGTGGTGGCAGAAGCACCTCATTGCTGGCAGGGCTCTCCATGTGGCCTCTCCAGCTTCAGAGGTCTGGCTGCATCAGGGCCAAGTCGTGTGGCTTCTCCGGCTCCTCAGATGCTTCCAGCTTATCTTGTTCATGATTAATCATCTCTGAGATTAACTCCCAACAACTGGGGAAGATAGCTTCTCATCTTCACGAGGGAAATATCGCAAGATTTCCCAGAAGTCTCAGGAGAAAGTCATGCCCACATAGACACCTCATTGGCTACTCAATGGCTATCTCCTGATTAAAAGGCTAGACTCCACCCTTAGATTTCAATCATAAAATTAACATAAGCACATGACTCCCACAATTATATTATTTTTCTGAATAAATGCATACATAAAACTCTGACCTGGAATTGTTTTGATATTTTAGATTATATAGGGAGCATTTATGAGAAAGTCTATACATTTCAATAGGCCAGTCTTTATTAGCAACATGTAAATAAATATATAATTTTGATAAGAAAACAGGGTTTCTTAGTGCTAATGGGTCATCCTGGGATAACATATAAGTAAATAAACAAAACACATTCTAAGAGGCTACACCTGTGTAATCATATAAGACCTTTATATGATTAAGGAGAATTTTTAAAGAATAGCAAATACCCTATTTCAAACGTTTTAAAGTGCTAAAGTCTTTGTAATGAGACTTTAATATACACCTAAGGCACACTTTTAAATTGAATGAAAAAAATAGCATTCTGCAGTGAAGTAGCAGAAAAGCATAGATAGTGGTTTGGATTGAAGAATTTGTTAGTATCACAGATGAATATTCTAGCGAACTATGTCAGTTTCCAGTAAAACTGGCATTTCTTATTTCAAAAATGAGACTGGACTTTCTATTGTGAATTGTCACAGTAACAGCTCCCTTACTTAATGATCTGGGTCATCCATGGAGTCAGGACAATAGTCGATAGGGTTGGTCAATGTTAAATGGGATAATCTCCACATATAAGAAGTATTAGGTTATTAGGCATCTTCTGGACTGTGGCAACTGAAGAAAAGTAAACCAGCTAGTGGCATCGAACACATGAGCTGCTCTTAATGACAGACAAACAAAGAATAAGGATTCCCACTAGGATTTGAAAAATACCAACACAGTATACAACAAATACCAATGGAAAGCACTCTAGAGGTTTTTTTTTCCCATTTGAAGATAGTGAAATAAAATAAAATCGAACTGATGGTTTAGTTCCCTATACTTCTTCCCGACTTTCATTGGAAAAAAAGTTCAGATTATAAACTAAAAGCAGGAACAAAAGTCAAAGTAGAAAACTGAATATGTATCGATTTTTTTCTTTTTAATTGGAGGTTCTTACACCTTTTTCACAGTTCAGACAACCAAATGTCAATCACATCTGTACATAAGATGCCATCATCCTTTTTCAAAATTTGTCCTTTATACTCGAGCTCTTGGTGTTAACTCTTAGCTCATTTCCCCCCTCTACCACCTTCCTTCCCTCATGAACCCTTGATAATTTATAAATTGTTATTTTTTTTGTCATGTCTTACACAGACTGCTCTCTCCTTTAGCCTACTCTTCTGTTGATCATTCCGCTGGCAGGGAGTTGTAAACTGATCATTGTTATCAGTTCCCCCTTTCTCCTCCCACCTTGGTGTTTGTCACACTTGTTATTGTTTCTGAGAGGTTTATCTATCCCAGATTACATGTGTTGTGAGTTTTTATCTGTAACAGTGTGCGTGCCCTGGTCTGCCTTCCATTCAAGTGCTCCCTCAATGCAAGAACACTTTTTTCTAATAACCAGGCATTCTGTGATGCTCACCTTCCTAACACAAGCACTAAAGATAAAATGTGTGCATAATAAATGGTGGGGCTGGGCCCCGGTTGCCTAGTGGTTGTGCACGGGACTGTGGCACACTGGGATGAAGGTTCAACTCCAGCTCACAGGAGCAAAGGTTGAGCCTCCTATTCCCAGCACCGGAGGGCAGTGATGCCTAAAAAAATAAAAAAAATAAAAAAGAAATTGTGGCAAAGAAAGTGATGATACCCAGCTATCAATAGACATAGGCCTGGGGTCTGAAAGACTTGAAGATAAACCAGCAGTAATCTAGCTAAGAAGTAACAAAGTCTACTGAGAAGTACATTAACCTGTGTGATCATGAGGTGTAGACGGAATCAGGTGTCAGGCATCAAAGAGTCATAACAAAAACGCATATCAATATGAATGAGAGGGCACCCAGAGTGGAGACCCAAAGCTTATCTGTAGATAACTGTCCATCCCCTCAGAGGAGGATCACAAGAAAAAGACAAATCAGTCGGGGTGTAGTATAGCACCAATGAAACATATACATTTCCTCTAACTCTTTAATGCTCTCTGTCACCACTATCATAACTCAGATTGTAGCTAGTAAATAAAGATTTTTATTGACCATATTTGCTTTATTCTGACTCAGTGTTATATGTGTTTGGTAAAAGATTTTACTTAAAAATCCCAATGCTGAGAGTTTTCTTGTTTCATACATTTGTTATATCTTTCACGTTGTTAGTCATCTGGTAAATTCCTTTAAAAATAATGAGCAGAAAATTGGTCCATGTTTTCAAAATGAAAGAGAAAGAAAAAAGGTAGAGAAGAAGAAAAGGAGGAAGAAAAAAAACAAGGACACATTCCACTCTGAGATGAAAAAAAAGAGCAAGCATTCATTAATTTTTTTTTTTGGTACAAAATATTTGGGTGAGGCAATTTGACTATAGCGGATATGAGCAAAAAACACTGAAAGCTTCATAAGAAAACATAAGTGTATTAAAAAGTGTTTAAGGAAGTCATCAGATTGCTGGCATCAGATGGATCTTCAGTGAAGTTTTCAGGTAATTCCCTGAAATTGTTTACTTATATTTCATTGATTATGGAAAGACATTGAACTTTGTGGGTCTTAATCAACTGCGGATAACATTGAGAAGTGTGTTAGTCTAGGTAGACTAGAGGAACAAATTTCAGAGACACACATATAGGTATAAGGAAAGGGTTTATATACAAAAGAAATGTGACCCTAAGAAGGCATCCCAATCCAGTCCAGTGCGAAGTCATAAGTCCAGTAATAACCCATATGCCCGAAATCAGTCTATAAAGTCTGCTTCCGACTCAAGAAGTCACAGGTCAGTGGGTGCAGAACTCTGGCGCTGGCAGGGGTCTCCCCATGCCTCCTCGCTTCCAGGGCTCAGGTCCATCAACAGCATGCCACTCCAGCTTCAGAGGTCTGTCTTCATCAGGACTAAGCCGTGTGGTCTCTCCACCGGCTACTCCAGCCTCCCAGCCGCTGCCATTCTGTGTTGCCTGTGGTTAATCATCTCTGAAACTAACTCCCAACAACTGGGGACGATAGCTTCTCATCTATATGAGGGAAATATTGGAGATTTCCCTGGAGTCTCAGGTGAAAGCCATGCCCACACAGAGACCTCATCAGCTACTCAATGGCTTTCTCCTGATTAACAAGCCAGACTCCACCCCTATATTTCAATTATAAAATTAACATAAGTACCTGACTGCCACAAGAAGGTAGGTAATAACAGAACAAATAAGTAGAGGTGCATTTTAATTCTGATGTTCACAATTAATATTAAATATAGCAGCAACAATGGTCTTGGGCAGAGGGACAAATGGGAAGATGGCACAGAATGGTATTTCGTTCTGTTTTTCTCAGTCACTACGGGTTTGTACTGATTATATGGCGTCCACAAGGACAAAACTTTTACTACCTTGTGGTGCTGCCATGAGTTAGATACTGAGCTTTTAATGGAAAGGCTTGTGGTTTAAATCCTCCAGCTTCCCATCTTTGAAAGATGAGGCTGTATGTGCCTATAAAGATAGACTGTAGGAAACCCTGCATTATGTCCATGGGAGTCAGAACCAACATGAGAGCAGCGTCTGATATGAAATGCTGGAACAAAATAAAATTTCTGTTGCTAGGAGTGCTATCTCTATGCTCCTTATAAATGAAAATTGTTCAGTATTTTCAACTATTTTAAATGTTATCAGAGGGATTGTTATTCCCCCATTCCTTGAAAAGAATATCATACTTGATAAAGCTAGAGGTAACAGTTTGTTAATCATTGCAATGATTATGAGGCATGGACAAGACCTAGCAGTGTTTTGCTCCATTGTATAAAGGGGTTGTAGTGAATCAGAACCAAATTGATAGTAACCAACAACAACTATAGAATTAAGAATAATGTATGTGACAGCATCTGTAATTGCTTTATAATTAGGCGGTATTCAAATTAGACTTGTTGAGTAGGAGCTTGCCAGATGAAAAAGACATAGAAAACAGTTTAATATTTCTGAAGTGTCATATGCAAGATGGACTATAGGGAGGCATATGGATTGTCCATTAAACTTTATTAAGTCCATTAGACTTTATTTCTTGCCAGATTGAAAAGCATCCTAAAAAAGACCCAAGGCATTACTAGAAAGCTATTAGAGCCATTAGATTGATGTGACGACAATCTGGATTAAGGAATTATTAGCTAGACTACTTATGGAGTAGCTCTATTTTGTAAGACAGAGTAGCCTTGTGCCAGGTTTGGCGCAATTACAGTGAGAATGGAAATAGGGTTATAGGGACATATATAGGACTTGAAATATTATTTTTAAATACTAACACAAAAAAGATGTAATTCCTCAAAGAAAATGAATGTGAAAAGAAGGAAAACCATGAAAAGTATGATAGCTATATTTTAGAAGGCGTGTGTAGCACTTAAATCTTGTGACTTTTATATCAATGGATTTATTACTGCACCATGTCATTTACTACTACTATTTACAGCACATTGCCATAACTTAAAAGAATTGCTAATACCAGAATTTTCAGATCCATTCACATTTGCAAAAATTAGACATAATAAATCCATTTTAGCACTTAAACATTAAAATCTCATAATATCACAACAATATTCTACCTTTAATTAATGTATTTTTATCTACATATTTGCCTCCATTCTATTACATTGAAAACATAAAAAAATTAGATTATGTAAGTAAGAAAGAATAGTGGAGCTTGATTCCAGGTAATACAACTAAATGATTAAACAAGACAAATAGAATAAAATAAGCATAGAACTATAGAAGCTATGTTCATATTTTATACTATTGCTTTTATGGTTTCAGTTGAAGATATAGGAATATTATTTTATTAGTTTGATACTATGACACAAATTTTGTTAATGCTTTTTTCAAATTGGCCCATGTGGCTGTCATGTGCTTATATTAATTTATGATTGAGATGTAGGGGTGGAGTCTAGCCTGTTAATCTGGAGATAGCTAATGAATAGCCGATGAGCCCTCTATGTGGGCATGGCTTTCTCTTGAGACTTCTAGAAAATCTCGCGATATTTCCCTCATGAAGATGAGAAGCTATATTCCCAGTCATTGGGAGTTAGTCTCAGAGACGATTAATCATGGATAACACAGGATGGTGGTGTCCGGGAGGCTCGAGTAGTCGGCGGAGAGACCACACGGCTTTGCCCTCATGGAGCCAGACTTCTGAGGCTGGGGCAGCCACATGGAGGCCTCTTCCAACGATGAGTTGCTTCTGCCACCATAGGATGCTGTTGATGGACCCTGAGCCCTGGAAGCGAGGAGCCACGGGGAGACCCCTGATGTCGCCGGGACTCGGCACTCACAGACCTGTGACTTCGTGAGTTGGAAGGAGATTTTATAGACTGATTTCGGGCATATGGGTTAATATCCGACTTAGGACTTTGTACAGGACTGGATTGGGATACCTTCTTAGTGTCAAATTCCTTTTGTATATAAACCCTTTCCTTATATCTATATGCATGTCTATGAAATTTGTTCCTCTAGTCTACCCGGACTGACACAGCCCAACTCATGACAAGCCTACATACAAATGAAGAAATTGCTACACATTCTCATGGATTTCATTCATAGATTTTCACAAATACTATCACACACCTTTCATCTTAGTCTCTCTTAATTTGGACATTCCTTTTAAATCTTTTTAGAGTCATAGGACCTCTGAAGTCAAAAGTGGAAGGTTGTATGTAGTTGTTGCACATGAAAGATTTCACTTATTAGTCAAAGTTCTTTCAGTGGAAAAAGACAGGGTTTCTGGCATTTAGCCATCAGTATACCTTTCCTACAACGTGGCTTAAAACAGTTATCTGTGAGTAGATCTTTACTCAGGACAGCTTTATATGTGTGAGAGTAGAACTGGTCTTCCCAGGGCTTCAATGGCTGGTTACACAGATGCAGATTACCTCTGTTTCTTGTTAGATCCTCTTGGAGTGGAATTGAACCAACTTAACAATTGTTAGCCAAATTCGCTACCCTTCACCATGCATTCACTGAATAAAGAGTCATAAAAAGCAACAATAATAAACACATTAGGAAGGTTGAGAACCACTGTTCTATGTTCTAAGAGATATTTGTTTGTTCTTTAGGAAATTCATCACACTTTCAATATTCTTCATCAAAATTATGATTCAAATGCATCAATTTTTCTTTGGTATACCCTTTTCCTTCAGTACCATCGGGTCTAACTCATGTGTTAACATTTGAATTAGTTGATGGTAGACTAGTTCTTTTTGGTACAGTGACTCTGTATATTCCTTCCATTTTCTTCTACTGTTTCTTACATCAATAAATATTTTGCCTGTAGAATCTTTACCTATTGCAATTCAGATTTGATTATTTTTGCTTGTTTGTTTTTGAACTTAACTGTTTGTTCTTTTTTATTTATTTATTTATTTTTTGTATTTTAACACTTTCCTTTGACTCCTGGTGGGGCACTTTGAAATTTTCTAGTCAGCTTTTTTTATTTCATAATTTTTTTCTATTTGCCTTACCCTTAGCTACTCTGTGATTAAGAGAAAATTTTAGAGAACATTCTGACACCCAGTATGATGTGCTCTTTCCTCTTCTTCGAATTGCCTATTGCTATCTTCACTTATGATTTTCTTAATGCAATTCCACAAGTCATCAGATCTACTGTCATTCATTTTCAACGTCTTGCCCCCCCACCACACCCCACATTCCCCCTATCCTAATGTTGCAGCTACTCCCATTACTGTTTCTGAGGTGTTTATATGTCTTAGATTCTGTTTGTTGAGAGCTTTTATTTGTACCAGTGTGCTCCTATCTAAGGTAGAACTGTGGTCATGATAAGGGTAGGGGACAGCATTGAAGAACTAGAGGAATATTAAATATTCCATTGATACTATACTGCACCCTGACTGACTTGTCCCTTTCCTAGTGACAGTTCTGAGAAGAAATGTCCAATTGTCTACCGATAGGCATTGGGTCTCCACTCCAAACCCCCTAATTTGCATGCATATTATTGCTTGGTTGAGTCGTCTGATACCTGACATTTTACACTATCAATGCCTTGTGATCACACAGGCTGGTGTGTTTCTTCCATGTATCCTTCGTTGTTTCATTGCAATATGGTCAGTTGTTTAAATCAAGACTTTGTGAGCCCAGATAGTCTATCTTGTAATAGCTAGGCACCATCAGATTAATTTTTTGGGGGGGAGGTGGGCATCACTACCTCTGATGGTCATGGGTGCTATCCAGTGCTGCTCCTGAGAGCTGCTGCTGGATTTGAACTGGCAAGCCTGGGCGCCGCAGTCCTGCACTCAACCACTTATGCCACCGGGGCTCAGCCCCCAGATTCTTTACTACATTAACTTATGTACCCATTTTGACTTCAGCAATCATGTCAAAAAGGTGAGATTCAAAGAATGCCAAGTAATAACAGAGTGTTCTTGCATTGAGGAAGGACTTGGGTAGAGACCCAATGTCTCTTTGCTACCTTGATATTTAACATATAAATATATGTACATAGACCTACATCCCTTTTGTTATATATTAATATTTTATATACACACATGTCTATATTTATACCTCTATAAATGTGTTTTGTCTCCTAGTTCTTTCTTCTATTTCCTTTTACTGTCCTCCTCTTCTATTATCTGTTTAATTTTCATTCACCTTTCTGTAAATCCTCTCGGCAACATTTCATTTGATCAAACCCCGTCAGATATTCTTCACCCTCCTTGACATTGATTTTAGATCTCTTGTTGTTCCCTGATCCCTGATTTCTTTTTTTTTTTTGGGGGGGTGGTGAGGCAATTGTCTCCCTCCTCTCTTACCCTCACCTCCCACTTTACCTTATAACCCCCAGGCTGTTGTTACTGTTGTTTTCTCTTCAGGATTGTTTATCTTGCCTATGTTATATAGATGAAGAGCAGGAGAGGAGGAGGTGGAGGAAGAGGAGGAAAAATAAATCATTCCAGGTCTGACTCTCAAACATTTATAAATGTTTTCTGATTGGGTCTGATGAGATGCAAAGTCCTATCCTCCAAGTCTAAAGTCTTTCCTGTGGAGACATAAACCATACCTTTCCTGTGGGTGGGTTAATGCCTTGTCCCCCAAATATCCACATCCCTTTTTTCCCCCTTTCCATTCTTTTTAGTTGTCTCTTGTGTGCTTCCCTGGGTCTGACCACTGCCAAAGTGCCTAGACCTCATCCAGGGAATTTATGTGTTTAGTAGCATTTCTCCTATAAGTTTGTTTTAAGCTTATCTTAGTGAATCATGTTGTACTTTTTCTTTTGTGTTTGACTTAATTCACTTAGCATAATTTCCTCTAACTTGTGCCATGCTACGATGGGCTACGTACATTCATCACTGCTTTTGTGGATGTACAGTACTCCGTTGTATGTACTATTGTTTTCTAATACATCAATTTATCAATGGGAATTTAGGTTGTTTCCAACCCTTTGCAATTGTGAACTGCAGAAGAATGAATACTGGAGCATAGATATCTGGTCGTGGTAGATTTCTTACCTTTTCTCAGTATATGCCCAGTACGGGGAATGGTGGTTCATAGGGTAACTGAATTTCCATTTGTTTTAGCTATTGGCAAGTTGATTCCCATCCATCATGGCTGTACATATCTAAAGATCCACCAGCAGTAGATGAGAGTTTCTATCTATCACACTTCCTCTAATATTTGTGGCTTTCTGATTTTTTAAAAAATTATGCTAACACTGAGAGTGTTTGGCAGTATCTAACAGTTGCTTTAATTTGCATTTCCCTTATGACTTGGAATGTTTTCTCATATATTTATTGGTCATTTGACTTTCTGTGCTTGTGAAACTGTTCAGGTCCTTTGTCCACCCACCTCCTCAGTGGGCTATGTGCTTGTTTTTCTTATTATAAGATGGTAAAGTGTTTTAGTAATAAGGCCTTTGTCTGATGTGCAATTGATAATAATGTTTTCCCAGCCTGTGGGCTCCTTTATTTTAATCATTCGGCTAATTCTTTCAATGTACACAAATGTTTTATCTTCAGTATATCCCATTTTTCAATTTGTGCTTCCTCTGAGTTTGTCTTTCCTGTTTCTAATAGCCTCAATATTCCCTGTGCCAGAATTCATAGATTTTTCTCAATTTTCTCATTAATGTTCCTAAATATTTTCAGGTTTTACCTTTTCTTTTTTTTTGGGGGGGTGGGGTGGGGGGAGGCATCCCTGCTCTCCAGTGGTGGGAGTAGAAGGCCCAGCCCCACTGCTGGAATTGAACCTCCATCCCAGTGGGCCGCAGTCCCACGCACAACCACTACACCACTGGGGCTCAGTGCCTCAGGTTTTACCCTGAGGTCTGCGATTCACTTTGAGTTTATTTGTGTGCACAGAGTGAAGTAAGAGTCTTATTTTATTTTTCTGCAGATAGATATCCATTTTTTCCAGATCCTCTTGTTAAAGAGGTCATCTGCTTCCCATTCAAACTTTTTTTGAAAACTTTTTGAAGATCAGCTGTCTTTATAATGATGATATCATTTCTGGGTTTTCAGATATTTTCCATTGTTCTCAGTATCTGTCATTATACCAGTATCATGCTTTTTTGATGACTGTGGTTGTGTAATAGATGCTAAAGTCAGATAAAGAAAGTCTCCTACCTTGTCCATCTTTTTGAGGTGTTCTCTACTAATTCTGGGCTTCTCTACCCATATGGAATTTGTGATAAGTTTTTCTAATTATTTGAAGAAATATTTTGGCAGTTGTATGAGGATAGTGTTAGACTTATATAGTGCCTTGGACAAGAGTGACATCTTCACTATATTAAGTCTTCTGATCCATGAGCCTGGAATATACTTCCATTTGTGGAAGTCCCTCTTGGTTTCTTTTAATAGTGTTCTTTAATTTATCTTCTTCAAATCTTTTGCTTTCGGGGTTAGTTTTATGCCTAGATATTTCAGTTTGTGGTTGGTTATTGTGAAGGGTATTGCTGTTTTGATCTCCTCTTCCTTGGTCATGTCCAATGTATATAGCAATCTGACAGACTTCAGTTTGTTGTTCTTGTATCCTGCCACTCTGCCATATTCCTCTATCACTTCTAGCACTCTTCTTATTAAGTTTTTGGATCTTATGTGAGGTCACATCAGCTGCAAATGATTTTAAACTATTTAATATTTCCTTTTTCTGTTTGCACAACTGTCCCTTGAGCTATGTACACATTCTGTAGGAGCCCAATGG
>PVJH01028127.1:0-27733 GCA_004026705.1 Nesogale talazaci
TCCAAGAAGTCGCTGGAGGGGGGAAGGAGGGGGGCAGAGAGGAAGCCGGGTCACTTCCCTTTGGGCTTTGCAGGGTCGCTGGGCAGCGAGGGAGTAGAGCCCAGTGCTGCTGCCCTGTGGCCGCGAGCTGTGCCACGAAGGGAGGGCAGGCTTTTACTGCCACGGTGAGGGGAGGTAGTAGAGGGGGGTTGGAGTATAGTGGGGGGAGGTTGACTGGAAGCGGCTGAGGGTGAGTCCCCCCCCTCACCGCCAAAGCCGCCCTGAGTGCCCTCTCCTACCCCTGCCGCCGCCGCCAGAGGCTGCGGTCTCTCTACCTTGCCCCGTCTCCCTCCTCCCCCACATGTCTCACCTTCAGATGGCGCCTGCCCGAAGCTCCGACCCCGGTGACAGCTGTCGTTCGAGCAGCTCCAGAAAAGAACGGTCTTCCTTCCTGGTGCCAGAGGACGCGGGACGGACATTAGCCAGGTGGCGAGTTGCAAAGTGGCCGCCCAGACGTCCGGAGCTGGACGCGCCCCACCTCCGGCGGGAGCTGCCAGGCAGGGCCCCGGCCGGGCTGAGGCCTCCCCGCGCTGGCCATCGCTGGACAAAGCGCAGCCAAGCCCCGCTGGAAGGCTGAGCTCAGAAGCAGGCAGGACGGAGCTGAGCAAAAGAATGCGGCTCTATTCTCGCAAGGGAAATTATAAAAAAGTTCATGTTCACGGTTCCCATCCACATGACCGACAGCGGCCAATGGAAGGGCCGAACAACTCATAAAGTTGTATTGCAAAGTTGTAAATTTTCATAAACAACAACGGATTTATGACCCTTTCCCCATCACTAAGAGGAGGCAGCTCTTCCACCGGCGCCATCTTACCAAGCAGGCGGCCCAGACTTGGGGCCGCGGGTTTTACAGACCTGATTTGGCCCGGTTTTATGAAAAGAGCCCAAAGAAGCGGTTCCTGCCCAGGGAAGGATGCTGAAGGATCGGGCTTAGGTGACCCAGCTCCCTCGCCCCTTCCCTTCCCTTCCCTGGTCCTTCTGAAACCCTGACACACCACGCAGCCCTGGGGGTCTGCACCCCTGCCTCTCCCACACCTCCCTCTGCCGCAGTGCCCAGTCCTGGGTTGGGTTCTCTTTGCCTGAATGGAGGGTGGGAGGGCTGCGGCAGACTCTGAATCCCACCTTTTAGGCGGGCACGGGGTTCTGGGGCGCAGGGGCACACACATGAATCAATGGCAGGATAGGACCCCTTTTCAGGACAGGGGCACTTTGGGATGGCCTGAGGGATTTCCAGAAGACTGTTAGAGAGGTTTATACACCAAGCAGTCTCCATCCAAGATTTCGTTTTCAATGCTTCTAGAGGATGTTTGTGCTGTCAACAAAACCCAGACACACATTTCCACACGAACAAATACACACATTGAATCACATTCCCATGGAAATATGGACACTCAATTATGGACACTAAAGTACACCCTATTTTGATCACAGAAGTACACACAATCGTGAACATGCAGAAACTCATTCTCTTAATTGTAGACAAAGAAAATGAAACCATTAGAGGCACAGAAGCATACTCACAATTATGGACACAGAAATATGCTAAATTATGGACACAGAAATACACACAATTATGTACACAGAAACACACACATTATAGACACACAATTATGGACACAATTACAGACTCATGCAAAAAAAATATAAACATGTATCAAAATATGGAGTGACAAAAATCAGGACTTGCAGACCCATACAAAACCATACATAAAACACACATAAAAGGACATGACACCCCACATTCGGACCCCAGGACAGACGCTCTATTTGCTTCCTCAATCATTGCCCCTTTGGGTGCGAGACGCAATTCCGGCTTGTTCCCCAGCCATGCTTCCACCCGCCCCCAGATCCCCTGTGAATCAAACAGTCTTGTTTCTTTGTCACCAAGCATCTTTATTTTTTGGATACATGACACACTGGTAGCTGGGTAAGATGGGGAAAGTGCCTTCCCTGGACCTCCTACTGGAGCCGAGGAGGTCCCAGGACAACTAGGAGATGAAAAACAAGATATCCTTGGCAGGACTTTGGCCTCCCCAATCGGATGGGATCGCTACAGTTAGATCAAGACAACACACCATGCTACAAAGTCACCCCATTAACACATCCTTCCCAAGTCAAGACATTGCCTTACAAATGAGTTCCAAGACTATATAAATGACAACAACAACAACAAAAACCCCATTGAAGTATACAGTATTTGCTACTGTAGGAAAAGTCCAGGTGTACATATTTGACATGGCTGGACAGTAGAACACAGGGGCTGGGGTGGGGGTGGGAAGCGGCAGGCAGCGTGGCTGACAGCTTCTCTGAGGTCCTACTCACTGAAGCTGACCCAAGAGGTGTGCAGCCACCTTGGAAATGCTCCCTTCAAGAAGCAATGCGAAGGGCCTGAATGTGGGGTACCCAGGCCAGAGAAGGAGGGGCTCTAGGTTGCAGCACTTAGAATACTTTGGAATAAATATATTATTTTTAAATTTAAATAGAAGCCAATGCCCTGTTCCCTGGGTCCCAGCACAGCCTCTGGGAACCCCAAGGCTGCTGGCAGGAAGCAGCAGTGACCTGACCAGGGAGGGCCTGGCGCTAGGTAGGAGATACCCAGCAAGCACAAAATAGGTAGTTTGGGGAGAATAGGTAGTACTGAGTCCGGTCCTTGGGGCCGGGCAGTGGTGCTGAGTATCTGCCAGAGCTGGGTCATGGTCTGGGCTTCCTGGAAGTGGAGGCCCACTGGGACTGGGCCATAGGTAGTTTGGGGGTGCCTCGTGGTGAGGCCTGTGCTAGGTAGTATTTTGGCTGCTCCATTGAGGCTGGCAGACCTTAGGTTGAGGGGGTGTCTGTTAGGGGTCCTTGGAGGCAGAGGAGGTCCCCTAAAGGACCTAGTCTCTGTGACTGTTCAGTCCAGAAAATTGGGGAGCTGAAGTGGGGAATGGGCGGTGGAGTGGGGAATAGGGGGTTGAGTATTGTTATTTTTAAACATTACCCCCCCTGCTTTTGTTTGTGTAAATAAAACCAGCGAGTCTCATAAAGACACTTTCCAGACTGTCCAGTGCAGCCAGGCTCCCCCACCCCCTGCCTCAGGCCCCTCATTCTTCCTCCTCCTCTTCGTCCTCCTCCTCCTCGTCGTCGTCGTCTGCCTTGTCGCCGGCAGCAGCCGTGGCGGCGGCGGCGGCAGGCGCGGCGTCCTCGGGGGCGGCGGCGGCGGGGCCCTCGTCCTTATGCTCCTTCTTCCACTTCATGCGGCGGTTCTGGAACCAGATCTTGATCTGGCGCTCGGTGAGGCAGAGCGCATGGGCGATCTCGATGCGGCGGCGGCGCGTCAGGTAGCGGTTGAAGTGGAACTCCTTCTCCAGCTCCAGCGTCTGGTAGCGCGTGTAGGTCTGGCGGCCCCGCTTCCTGTCGGGCCCTGCAAGGAGACGTGGGGACACGCCGACAACGAACAGACACACGGACACGGAGACGACAGTGCGTTAGCCAGCCGGCCACCCAGAGCCCCGCACCTTCCTCCAAGCCCTGGCCCAGGCCCTGGCCCCTGCACCCCAGGACGCAGCAGAGGAAAGAGGGGAGGGAGGCTGTGTCAGCGGACCCTACCGCCGTGCCAGCAAGGCACAGCACAGAGCCTAACTTTCCAACCACCCTTTCCAGCCGGCTACCCTCCCACAATGTCCCCTTCCCGCTGACAAAGGGAAATTGTAGATATCGAGTGCGGGCAAGTGGGAGACACATCGTTTTTGCCATTCAAAGGCCCGTCTGGTCGCCTCTCCGCTTTGCTTGGCGTGTGGGCGACCTGAACCCCTGGGGCGCCCCTCCTCGCCGGCGGCTCCAGCACCCCAGCCCTGGACCTTTCTCAGGCGCTCAGGCCTTGCGTTCCCTCACTTCCTCCTAGCCACCGGGACTGGAAATGACCCCTGCACGGGGGCGCGTGCGGGCCCCTGGAGGCTCCCCTGGCTTTTTAAGAAAAGCCTGGCTGAAAGGGAGCGGAGGAGGGTGGATGGGGACTGAGGACGCAAGCCAGGCCGGCTAGAGAGCGCGAGGGAGAGACCGAGAATAGCGAACAAACAAACTTAATGTTGAAATTCCAAGGCAAATGGAGTTAAATAAATTTACGAGGATCGAACCCATTAATTGGGTCATAAAAAGTTTTATGAGCCTCATTTACATACAATGCCACGGGCTGGCCACGCAATGGCGCCTCGGCTCTAATTAAAACCAGAAAGGCTGTGCCGCCGCCGGGAGTCTGGGGCGGCCGCTCCCCGCGCCCGGCTCGCTCTCTCGGGCCCGCGCCCCCCGCGCCCCCCGCGCCCGGCCGCCGGGCGGCCGCGCCTACCTGAGGACCGCATCCAGGGATAGATTCGGAAATTGGCCTCGGCCGGGCCGTGCAGCGCGCCCTCGTCCGCCTTGTCGCAGGCACCTTTGGCGAGGTCACTGCAGAGCCCGGGGATGTTTTGGTCGTAGGAGGCGCAGGGCAGGTTGCCGTAGGCGTCGGCGCCCAGGCCGTAGCCGGCCGCGAAGGGACTCTGATAGAGGGGGCTGTTGACATTGTACAAGCCCGGCACGGACGAGGCGAAGGCGCCCGCGCCCGCCCCGTAGCCGCTGCGCTGCGAGTTGGGCGCAAAGGAGCAAGAAGTCGGCTCGGCATTTTGGAAGAGAGAAGCCCCCGCCGTATATTTGCTAAAAAGCGCGTTCACATAATACGAAGAACTCATAATTTTGACCTGTGATTTGTTGTCCGGCAGCTTTCAGTGTCGGTTTTACGAGGTAGCGTGATATATGATAACATTACACCCCCAGATTTACACCAAACCCCATTTTCTTTTGGACGGAGCTCGCCGCAGCACGTGACCGCCCACATGACCGCCTCGGCCAATCTCGGCCGCCCTCACAGGTGGTCTCGCTGGCGGGGCCCCGGCTGCCTAGAATGGAAGGAAGGGGAAGAGGCTCAAATGTGTGGCCCAAGCCTCGGTCCCCCCCGCCGGGCCAGCCGGCGGCGGTCTGCGGGGACAGGGCCAGTGGGTCCCGCCAGAGCGCCATCCCCCTGCAGGTCACCCAGCCGGGCCCTAGGGCCTAGGTCGCCTGCCGCAGCCCCCCTCCTGCCTGCTCCGCGCTCCTGGGACCCCAGAGGGGTTCGAACTCCGCACTCAGAGGCGGGCTCTGCCTGCTGCTCTCCTGCCTGTGGGCCTGATCTCCGTCCTCCCAGCTACACACACACACACACACACACACACACACACACACACACGGGTCTCTGCACCTCCCGCCGCCCCCCCCACCGTGTCCCTGTGAGCAGGCCTAGCCTCTGGGTGTCCTCCCCGTCCCCCGAAACGCCCCCCCTCCCGCGCCCCAGGTCCAGTGAGCCACATGCCGGACTTGGACTCGGACACGTCCCTGAAAGAACCCCGCCACCAATGAGATCCATGTGGCGGGAATAAAGTCCTGGTCTCCTAGCTTCCTGTCTTTAATCGGCAGCGGACTGTTTTCCGCCCTAAAGGAAGCAGGGAAATATTTATCTATTAATGAGCCTCATTTGCCAGCAGATTTATTAACCTGGCGGCCCCCTTCCTTCTCCCGCACCCCGTGGCCCGGCCGGCGCAGTACGTTGGCTCCTGGGCACAGGCGACCTGGCCGTTCTGGACTCCGTTCGGCTGCACACTCCTTTGTCCTCCCGCAACTTCGGGCTCCCGCTGGCTCGCTGGGAGCGGGTCCTCTTTACCTCGCTTGAAAGAATCCCTGCGCCCCGCACCTTCCTGGGCACCTTCAGAGCTATGAGATTATAGGCAGACATCAAGCCAAGCCATCCCTCAGCCAGAGGCGCCTTCAAACGACGAAGGTCTTTATGGAGCCCAACTTGAAGAGGAGAGGAAGCTGGGGGCTACAGAGACATTAAATGCAAGACACCAGAAATTGGGGCGGGGGGGGGGCGGGGAGGGAGATAACGGGGTGTCCAGAGAAATCACTGAACACTCTGCTCCACTTCACAGTTCCTTCAGAGAGAAGCTAGTAGGAACCTCACTCCCTTCCCAATGAGCCACCAACTACCTCCCCAGGCCTTAGACCACTGCGGAGGGGCTGAGCCCACTGAAGCCCCTGCCGCCCACTCATCCTGGAGGGTGGTGGGGTGAACCCCTCCCCTAAACACCTCATAAACTGCCCAGGCCATGCTGGGAGCCTGGCTGCCCGGTCAGAACGGCTTTTACTGCCCAGCTCGATTGCACACCATAAACCCTACCTCACAATGGCATTGCTCCGGAAACTCTCCCCTAAATTATAAAGTTTGTTTCCTTGTGTACAAAGCACTTCCCATCACTTGCAGAGGGTCCCCCAGCTGCCCCAGTTCACTACACTCTCTCAGGGGGTCTCAGGAGCACAAAAGGCAGTGGAAGTGTGAGTGTGGGGGGGGGGGAGAGGTGGTTTAGACCAAGATACAGGGGGATCCCAGCTCCTGTGGACTGAGGACTGGTAGGTGGGGAGGTACTGTTCTTGGGACAGGTGACGCCCTCAGTTACCAGGACCCTGGAGCAATATCCCATATCAGGGGATGTCCCTTCCCTTCCCGGTGATTCAAGATCACTTGTCCTAGATTGGAAATGGAGGGGATAGGAAGAGAAGAAAAAAGCCCACCAGATATCCCAAATAGTATATTTTCTGGGAAGAAATAAAAACATTTAAACAATTAAAGGAAGACCAGGAAACTCGAAGAAAACTGGGAGATCAAAGAGGGGGAATTAGGCGGCTTTAGACCAATAAATTGTTCCTTGGGTGACACAGAGCTAGCAAAGAGGAAGACCACGGCCCCCACTGCCGCTGCCTGTCTAGATGCCCGGCAGCCAGGCTGCCCTTCGAGAAGATGTTTGAAGTAGAACCTGCCTCAAGCCAGGCAATAGATACTAGGCAGCTCCAGCGATACTGGGGACCGGGAAGAAGGAGATGAACACTCTGGCTAAGAGTGGTGGCCTGGCTGTCTGCACCCCACAGGCTCGTCCTTGCCCAGGTTTTGCCCAGGCGGCTGCTGGGCGGCGCGCCTCCAAAAGGCGCTGGCTTAACTTACTGCCAAGGTAGATCCGGATCCTGCTCGCAAGGCCTCGGCCCTCCCGGGCCCACGTCAGCTCTCTGGGCCGCCTTCCCATGACAGTGAAGCTTCCCTTTCCGATTCTGGGAGCCTCCCCCTTTTTCGGTGGCCAGGTTTAAAAACGAAAAAGTCAAAACCAAGTCTGGCTCTCAAGAAGGCCTCTTTAATCGCATGCCCTGGCAACCATCGGTTTTCTGTTTACCTCGCTGAAAGGCCACAAATGCACTTGATTATCTGCGATCCTATTTACGGCTACGCTCGTTGTCGTTGCAACTCGGCGCAGGCACATGCATAGGCAGGAATGGTCTCTACATAAAGACACTGGACTGGATTCCTACCTACTTGGAGAATGCCTTTTTCCTCTTTGCTTCTTGCTAAATAAATAGTCTTCGGTATTTGAAAAAGGCTAGGAAGGTAAACCCCGCAGGCAGAGCACAGCGAGCCGCTTCTGCCAGGCTCGGCTCCCCTGCCCCGCGCTGAGCTGCTCTGGCCGCTTCCCCCTCTTGTGCCTTCCCTGGGCTGCGGGGCTGTGCCCAGGGCGCCCGTGACGCGTGGAGAGCAGCGCGGGCTGCCGAGGGAGAGGTCTGGTCTGGGTGAAAGGCCGCCACAGGGAAGCTGCCCCCGGCTGAGCCGACAAGGAGGGCCGCCGCGTAGCCTCCTGCCGGCCACGGGCAAGGGAGGCCGGGCCCTCCGTCTCTGCGGCCTCGGCCTCCAAGCCACTGAAGGCCTGCACCTACCTGGAGCCTCCGGAGGGCGCGGTGGCCACCGCTCTGTTCCTTGGCTATTTATTCCGATTACAGGACTACAGCCTTAGAATGCCTGCGGCGTGGACATCCCCCCACGGATAGCTTTTCAGGAAGCTATCAAGCCCCTCTTAACACGCAGAGATTGTGAAACAGGGTGTATTATATTTAGACGAGAGACGTGTGTCTGCAGTACCTACACGTGTACACAGAAGGGAAAAGAGACAGCCAACACCCCCTACTACTCCCCCACCCAGGAGAGGTGTCAGACCAAACCCAGCCTTGGCAGTCAGCGGGTACCCCACCAAGTTGCAGGTCTGCCGCAAAGATTTTGTGGGCTTGGGAGTGACGATGACGATCCAAAGAACTGTGTTGGCCGGGCACAGACCCAGGGCTTGGTTACCGCGGCTTTAGCGGCACTAGCGGGAGAACCACGCGGGGCGTGGACTGCTCTGCGGGCAAACTCGGAGCGTCTTCCCCGCCCGGAGTCCAGAAACTGTGGGCCTGGACCCGGCGTCCGGTCCCTTATGGTCATCAGAGCGGGCGACGCCAAAGTAGCGCTGCCCAAGCAACGAGGCGGCGAGAGAAAGTGTTGGCGGCTTTGACGACGTGTGGTCCTATCCTGGAGCATAGGATGGGATTATTATTCTTATTATCGACGTGATTTTGAACATCACGTTTATTTGAGAATAACGAAAACGGCTGTCCACCTGGCTCCCCGGGGGCTCCCCATCCCCATCTACAACAACGGACCGACAGGACCCGCACGGGACAGTCCCCAGCAGTGTCCCCAGCCCAGTTTTATTGTCACGTATGGAAGCCGAGTCCCAGCTGCTGGCTCTCCCGCGGGCTCCTGGTTCGCCCGGGGCCCCCCCGAGACGGGTGCAGTCGCCTCGCTGCGCGCCCTCCGCGCGTCCTTGGGGCGGGGAGGTCACCGGCCTCAGGGTTATACGCATTCATTTCTGTGTCTGCAGGCCGGTCAGCTGGAGTCCCTCCGTGTTCTGCTGCCCCAGGCCCGTCTCAAGCTGTGATGGTGACCCCGCAGCCGTCCCCGACCAGAAACTACAGCCCAGCGAGGATAGCGGATAGCGGCGGCAGCCTCGCAGGTCGGCCCTCGGGGAACGCGGCGGTGGAGGGCGACTTGTGCCAGGCGAGCTTCCGCAGCTTGCCAGCGATGCTTCTGGCCCGGCGCGAACAACACGGAAAATATATGATTGCTGGTGACTCAAATCCGGGCCTCCCATTCCAGAAAGCTGGTGTCAAGTCGACATCTTAGGAACTTCCCTGGCTCGCCGCGGCTGGAGATGGCGGCGCGCGCGCCTCTTGCGTGGAGCTATACTGCCATCTGCTGACCCAACTGCGGCACTGCAGCGCAGACCCGCCTGAACTTCGGCCGCCCGCCGACGCCGTGGCCGCGGGGTCTTTCACCCCCATCCCAAAGGATGGCGGGGGACCCTGTCCCCCAGGAGCCTCGTGGAGTCCGGAATCTTAAGTTGCCAAGAGGGACCATGCCCATAAAAGAGAGCTGTTTCCGCAGTTGCTTTATCGGCAGCAGACAGAGCAAACAAATGAAAGGGCTTTGGTGGAAAATCCTAATTGGGGCTGGACAGTTGTAAATTCATTAAGGACCGAATTCCAGACAGTTCGCAGACCCGGTCTTTATGGCGTACCCTTACTGCCCATTCTTTGAAGTTCCTTCTGTCTGCAACAACAGAGGGCATCCCAAGCCTGTGACGGGGATGGGGGTGGGGGGGCGGGCGGTGTTAGCAGTGAGGAAATGCCTCTTCCTCAGCACCCTGATTCCCCTTTTACGTGTTTCCAGACACCATCGACTTTGGAGTGTGGGGGACAGGCGCAGGAAGGGGGGGGGACTTGCAAAGGACAGAAAAAGAGGAGGGGGCAGAGTGAACCCCGCTGCATCTGGGAGCCACTGGAGCCTCCTGAATGGTGACGGTTCTCTTCCCCACCCACTTACACCCCATAAATGCTAACAGCCCTCATTTTCTTTTATGGCTTCATCGGTGTTGGGGTTCGGTTCCTCGTTGCCTCGGTCCTGCCTCCGCCAAGACTTGTCTCTCAGGAAGGGCGTGCACTGCAAGGCTCAGGATCCCCCAGGCCAGGCTGGAAGAACGTGGGGACAAGCGACGCCACGCTGCTCGGGAACACAGGCCTATGGTCCCCTGCATACCGCAAACTTCTGTTCTCTAAGCATTTCTGTCCTCCTAGCCTCCTTAGAAGGCCAATTCTGAGCTCTTACCCCCGCCCCGCTGCCCACCCTCGGTCCCCCAGGCCTAGAAAGTCCCCTAGGAGTTTCCAACCCCACTTTGGAGAATTATTAGGGAACTAAGATGAAAGAGAGGCCTTCCTACCACTACTGACCTGAGATGCCTGGATCCTCAATTCAGCTCCTGCCTGGAATCCTGCCTGAATTCCTTGCCTTCTGACAGCGCCTGCCTGGTCTGAGAGTGCAGGCCAGCCTAGGCTGACAGGTTCGGCACCCCAAAAGTGCCAGAGACAAATTCATCGGGTTCTGTTTCCCCCAGACCACTCCAGCCCCCCACCCAGAGACTCCCCAAGGACCCTGCCCTAGAGAAGAGCTGACCCACAACAAAAACGAATAGAAAAAATCAAAATACTTTATTTGGCAAAAAGTTAAATGTCATTTCAACACAACAATTTGGTCAGTAGGCCTTGAGGTAACTATTGCAAAATAGACAGTGTATATTCAACCCGACGGAAACCCCAGATTCATCCACAGTAGCCCAGTGGCGTTTTCATAGAGTATAATTTATTATCAATAAAATTAATTCCGTTACAATAAGCATTCATTTCCCCCTGATTAAAATTAAATGTAAACCATAGGTAGTAACCTTCTGCACATATGTATAGCTCCAAATTTCCTGTATGCCTGTGGGAAAACAATATTCAAGTGTGACTGCTTGTTCACTTTTCCTTTAATATACATATTGCATATATACAACAGATAAAGGACAATAGAGGATAAAGATACACACACACATCCCCAAATACCTGCATCTCCAAAGTGGAGAGCGCTATGGATCAATGTATCCCGGAGAACCCTTTATTACTTAAATATTTTTATTTCATAGGGAAATCCTTACAGCTAGTTTACAATCAAAGGTTAACTGTCTAGTTATACAGAAGACGTTTTTTCCACTACAGAGCTATACTCTATGCAACTGTTTTTTCTTTTCCATTTGTTTTTGCCCCCCCCCTTCCACTCATAAACAACCTGAGTTCAAATTGAATTCTAGCTTCCACAATCACAACGAGTACATCACCCAGCACAGAAGTTTGAGTCACAAAACATAATTACCACAATAAAACACAGTGTTCAAGTATCTCTGCGGATCGCCCAGCCCGCACAAAGGGCGAATTAAATGAACTACGCAATCTAAAAACTACACAGCCCGCCACCAACAGTTGTGCATCATAAAAAGGTAGTTCTTTTTTCTTTTGTTTTAGCAGGAACAGGTAGATTTATTTTAAGAGAGATATATATACAAGCTTGCACAGACAGCCACCAGTACCAGTGCGCCCTGACCCCCCTTTGTCACGTTATGGAAAATGGAAAGCTTACAATACCTCCGCCATTAAGGCAAGAGGCCACAGGCTGAGGGACCAGCCTGAGTAGGGTTTTGCCTGGGGGAGCTGAGACCTGGGGTTTAGCGCTGCTTTGTGCAGGGCGGTGGAGGCTGGGGTCAGAGACAGGGGCCCCTAATAGTCCTTTTTTTCCCCCTCTCTAGTTCTCTGTCTTCGAAATGAACCATAAATGCGTCATTCGTCTTTGGCTCGGTCCTTGTTGATTTTCTTCATTTTCATCCTGCGATTCTGGAACCAGATCTTGACCTGCCTTTCGGTGAGGTTAAGCAGCCGGGCCACCTCGTACCTGCGGTCCCTGGTGAGGTACATATTGAACAGAAACTCCTTCTCCAGCTCCAGCGTCTGGTGCTTAGTGTAGGGGCAGCGCTTCTTCCGCGTGGAGCGTGCGTGGAGCCAGTTGGCTGCGGGGTTATCTGCAGAGAGAGAGAGAGAGAGAGAGAGAGAGAGAGAGAGAGAGAGAGAGAGAGCCCGGGTTAGGCCGCGTGGAAGACAGGCTGAGGCCTCCGGGAGCCTCCAGGGCACGCCGGCCAAGGAGCAGGACTTGGCTGCGTCGATTAGAGAGGGCAGAAAGAAGGCGGATGAGCCGGGGACACAATGGAAGCCTGCCAAACGCACGCAGGCACGGTCACTTACAATTGCCCTCCGCAAAATTTCGCCGCGGCCACCTCCCTCAGCCCTCTGGCCTGTCCTACTCGTCTCCTAGGCTCCGTCTGGTTCCCTCCTCTCTCCTGCACTTTGAGAAAAGGCTGGGATTTGCAAACAGTTTCTGGCCACACCAACCACGCGGCTGGGCTCCGCTTTGCTGCAACTACATCTGTCTTTCTCTCTCACTCCCTGGCTTTCTTCCTCCATCCTTCATTCTCCTCTTCCCACTCCTTGGTGAACCCCGTGGGAGCCCAGGGGAGGTGGGGAGGCCGGCTGGGGCGCCTCTTGGCACCTCAAGACCGGCGGATCACTTCCCCAACTGATTTGCATAATTTGGAATGAGGACCCTCGGTGGCCGCCGGTCGCCTGCAGCCTCATTTGAGACAGGATTTACGTCGCCGCCGACTGAAGGCAAGGAGTGTGTGTGTGTGTGTGGGGGGGGGGGGGGGGTGCTGGTTGTCGGCCCCCCCCCAGCGTCCTGGGACAGGCTGCCTTTTCCCCCGCCGCTGCCCCAGGACAAGCGAGCCTCACAAAAAGACGCTTTGCGCTGCGTTCCAAGAACGTCCCCAAGTCTCTCGGTCCCAGACCGGCCTTCAGGAAGAGGGCCTGGGTCTCGGCTGGCCCGCAGGGTCCTGCCCCGCCCCTTCTCTCGGGGCGGCCGCCGCGGCAGTAGCAGCCTCCCCTCCCCCAACTGGGCGCCCACTGTCATGGCTCTCCGGATTGGGGGTGGGGGTCCCCTCCCGTCTGAGGCGTCCGAAACAGCAGCTTCTGGCTCTGAGGCCCGGCTCCAGAAGCGCCCGGCGCGGGCGAAGGCAGACTCAAGAAACGGCTGGCCGGCTGGCTGTCGGGCAGATCCGGGTGGCCGGCGTGGAGGCGGCGGCCGGAGGGCCAGAGGAGACACTTACTGGGATCGATGGGGGGCTTGTCTCCGCTGCTCTCATTCTCAGCATTGTTTTCGGAGAAGGCGCCTTCGCTGGGCTGTTTGTCTCTATCAACTGGAGGAGAACCACAAGCATAGTCAGTCAGGGACAGAGTGTGCGTGTCAAGCGTGGGACAGTCGCCCCTTCTGGCCGACAGCGGTTCAGGTTTAATGCCGTAAGGCCGGCTGGAGGGCAAGCCCGCGAAGGAGAGCGCGCCGGGCGTGGGCTCCAGCCAGGAGCGCATGTACCTGCCGTCCGGCGCCGCCGCCGCCACGGGCGCCTGGGGGTGCACGTAGGGGTGGTGGTGGTACACGGCGGGCACGGCGTTGGCGCCCGCCGCGTGCACCGAGTTCCAGGAGGCGCCGAACACTGCCGCCTTAGACTGGAAGCTGCACGGGCTGAAGTCGGGGTGCTCCGCCAGCGCCGCAGCGGGCCGCGGGGGCTGGCCCAGGGCCCCAGTCGCGTAGCGGCCCGCTCCCAGGTCATCGGCGGCATCGGCGCCCAGCAAGAAGGAGTCCACGTAGTAGTTGCCCAGGGCCCCGGTGGTGGCCATCGCCGTGCCCCGTGCCCGGCCGGCCCGGCCCGACCCGCGGAAATTATGAAACTGCAGATTTCATGTAACAACTTGATGGCACCAGGGGGGGGAAGTACAGTCACCTAATAAGTTGCCGGCGCCCGCGCCCCCATTGGCCGCGCGCGTCACGTGCCCGCCGAGCAGAACAATAACGCGTAAATCACTCCGCACGCTATTAATGGCCCGGTGTTTTGCAGTCATAATTTTTATAGCAAAAGCCATATGTTTTTATGCAAAGGAATCGCGCCGCTCTGCAATCGGGTTTGTTTTCATTGCGGCCAACGAAGATTAAAAGATCAAATCGGGCCTTGCCTCTCTGTACACCCAGCCACCAGCACCAGCAGACACCGCTGGTCCACACGCACACGCAGACTGCCCCCCCCCCCCCCCCCCCCCACACACACACTTCTTAAGAGGACTATTTTATATCTCAATTAATCACGCCATCAGGAAGGCGCGGGTCCCCCGTGCAAATGCGGCCAGCGGAGCCCCTCACATAAAATTAGACAATAATTGAAGCCATAAAAAATGCAGCCACATCGCATTCTCGCGCTACTGTATTTAAATCTATATTTATGATATTTCATAAGGAGTTATTGTTTCAGAAGCCACGCAGACTGGTGGGAAGTCGGGAACGGACCAACAGATTCGTTTTCCTCGCTGTGGCTCCCAGCTGTAAAAATTTACGAGGACTTGGAAAGGTTAAATTAGACTGTTGTGTTTGGTTGGTGAGCGCCCTGTAAATAATCCCTGTGGGCCCCGGGAGATGCCAGCTTACCACCAGCCGGCCATGAAAAGTCAAATTCAACCCAGTTACCCTCCCAAACAGCTGCCTGCCACCGCCCCTGGCCAAGCAGGACAGGCAGGGACAGGCTTTAAAGAAGGACCCCGCCTGAAGCAGCCCCCAAACCTGGCCGCCTGGAGCGAGAGGCATCCTGGCAGCCCCTAATTCACAGCGGCGCCTCCAGAGAGAGTCCCCGCCGGAGCCAGCTGGCCTGGGCGCGAGCGTGCACATTGGGGGTGAAGGATTTCAGGGCCTGCCATTGCTGCGGACCTGCGGACCTGGAGCGGGCCCCTTGCGCCAGCCCACAGGGAATGTCCCTCCTGGACGGCCTGGGATCTACAGTCGCCTGGCTCTGGTCTCTGACTTCCTTGAGGGTCCTGACTCAGCCTTGCCAGCTTTGGGGTGCTCCCCAAACCACCGGAGCAGGGAGACACGCCCGCTGCGGGGGTTAGAGTGTGGTTGGCCACAAAGCAGTCCCACCTAAGAGACCCATGGTTTCAGTGACCAGGGAGCCAGAGGTGGAGGAGGGGGTCCCTAGACCTTACCAACTAGACCCAGAGCATTTCAAAGCCCAAAGTGAGGGGCTGCCACCTCTCAAGTCCAGGGCAGAGAAATTTAAACAGGAGAGGAAGGGGGGCATTGACTTTAATCTCTTGGCCTGGCCACCTTGGAAGAAGAATCCTCAGCCCTAGAGCCTTTGGGGGTAAATACAAAGGCCGAGGTCTGGTCTCTCTGTTAATTGGAAAGGAAAAACAAAACAAAACACCAACCATGGCAATTTCAAACAGAAAGCTGGACTTCTAGAAATGGGGTAATTAAATTCACGTGCATGCGAATTCTGGGCTGGCAAGAGTGTGTTTCTCATTAGCCCCCTTCCCTCTTCGATAGGGCTTGGCAGCAAGCGCGGGCTCCCAGCACCTTTCTTCTTCTTTTCTCTTTTCTTTTTAGCCTTCCCTCCAATTCCCCCAAGAAAGACACAGCCTGAAACCTCATTGCTATGGGGTAAGTTTTCCCCAGGGCGGGTGAGGCGGCGGAACCTGTGACTGTCCCAGGAAAGGGAAGTGGCCGACACAATGAACTCTGGTGTGGCCAGTCCAGGCCGCCTCGGCCCTCTTCCCGGCTATTTTCCTTTCTGTAGAAATTCCTCTGCATCATTCCCACCCCCTCCTCAGCCTAAGGTGTCCACCAAAGTGGCAGTCCTCCAGGCCCCTGAGATTTCTATGAAGAAAAAGGGGTCATTGGGAAAATGCTTTCCCTCTGAATTTGAGTCATCCACCAGCCTAGACGCCTTTACCAACGTTCTGTACCTCGGGAAGGCATTGAATGGTTGTTAGGTTTTGGGGGTTTTTTTGGCCCATAAAATAGGATGCTTTTTTTAATGACCCTAGCCCGTAAGTAGTTACTGGATAATCAGTACACTTTACATATTAAACGACTGTTATTCATACCTAGAAGAAAAAATAAAAGGCAAAATCCCCAAACAATTTTTTTTGTTGTTCCTTAGCCAAGAGGTTTGGAATGAAAATATTCAGGCTTTTGTGTCTGTTTTTATTTGGAAAGGATTATTTGTGCATTAAAACAAAAAGTGGGTGTAATTGAGAGCCTCCCCAGTCTCAGAGGAGAGTCCTTCCAAAACCTTGGCCTGGGAAATCAACTCACTGTCCAAGTCTGGCAGAGGGCAGAGAGGAGCTGCATAGGTGCCATTCAGAGAACTGTACACTGAAGGCACCGTGCACACAGCACCTGGGCCCCAGCCGGAGCTGGGAGGGAAGCATGTTTGGATATGTACAGCAAGGGAAAGATGGTTGTTTCCAGTTTCCAATAGTGAGAATAGCCCTTCCAGCCGTAGAGGACAAGTTGGGACAAGGATTCAAGTTTATATCCCAAGTTCCTGGCATTTGGAAGTCCTCTTCTCTATTATTTAAAATATAGCCTGGTAGAACTAGGGTACCATGTTAAACACTTTATGAACCTGATAGAAACTACTGGAAAGCAAACCACAAAGCCTTTGCCCTGGTGGGGTTCGTTGTTCACTGCTGAACCGCAGGGTTGTCTTTCAGGCCTGAAGAGCCTAAGAGGAGTTCCCAACCATCGTCTCCAAGCCGAGCAGTACGAGCAGTACGGGGCTCTGCCCAGCTTGGCGAGGGGCCAGTGAGCAGGCCTCCTTGCCCTGCATGTGGGCACACAAAGGCGCCTAGGCTCATGAGCGCCACCACCCAACCCCATCTTCCAGGCTGCCGTGGCTGACCGCAGAGAAGGAAGGCAAGCTGCCGCCACCCGGTCGTGATCATAACCGAGGCCTTGTCTGTCTCCTTCAGGCCAGGCCCACGGCCTTCAACAGCGCCCCACGAGAGTTTGTCCCGTCCTCATGGGACCCCACCCACAACTGAGCGCACAGGGAAGATGAAGCCCCCACTTCCTTCCCTTCCAGCTTCTCCCAAGCCAGCTTCAGCCTTCCAGGGGACTGGTCTGGGAAGAGGGAAGGTGGCCAGAGGCACAGAGAGAAAAGATAAGACATCACAGAGAAGACTGAAGATGAAAGAAAAATAAGGAAAATGGAAGGTGGGAAGAAAAGAAGTAAAAAAGGAGGGAAGGAAGGAGGAGGGAGGGAGAGAAGGAAGGAAAGAAAACAGCGAGCCAGCCAGCGGCTACTCCTGTGAGCCTAGCACAGAAGTGCCAAGACCCGCAGCTCAGCGGGCTTCGGAGGGCCAGCCTGGCTTTCCACTAGCTAAGAGAAGGTCCTGGGGCTCCGCCTTGGCTTGGAGGGTCTCAGCCTGGCCGGAGGCCACCCGGGGTTCCAGGCGCCTAGCCCAGGTCCAGAGCGGCGAGGCCCTCGGCGGAAGCGTGCGCCCCTGACCTTGAATGGCCGGGGGGCCCCGAATTCCTACCACGCCCACGGCGTCAGCGAAGTCACCCGCTAACCTGACCGTACCTGCTGGGGCTAGGTGGGGGTGAGGGCGTGGGCTGCCTGCCGGCTGGAACGGCGCTGGAAGAGAGGCAGTGCCGGGGCTCCTCCGTCTGCCGGGAAAGCCCTGGTTGCCACCGCAGCGGGCATTGTCGGGGCCTGGCTGCCCGGCCGGCCCCACGCGCACAGATACCTGGAGACGATATCAACTGAAGTAATGAAGGCAGTGTCGTGCTGTCGAGAGAGAGGTGGATCCCAACAACAGGAAACTACCTACATCACCGACCAGTTCTGGTGCTGCCCGCGCGGGGCTGCCTGGCCCGGGGCCGCCGCCGCCGCCGCCGTCGCCGCCGCCGCCACTGCCGCCGCCGCCGCCGCCACCGCCACCGCCACCGCCACCGCCACCGCCAAGGAGATAAGACCCGCGACCGCGCCCGACCGGCCCCCTAGACAACCTGCGCCGCCGCCGCCGCCGCCACCGCACGACCGGACTGCCACCTACGCACCCCAGAGAGAAGCCCGGGGTCCCGGGAGGGTAAGCTGGGGGAGGGAGGGAGGGAAGGAGGGAGGAAGGATAAGCCAGAAGAGAGAGAGGAAAAGGAAGGCAGGGAAGAGGCCCCAAGCGACCCTGGTTTCCCACGTCCTGCAGCTCGGAAAGCCGGCGCCGAGCGGAGGCAGACGGGGGCGCCTCGGCCGCCTGGGCCAGCACCTCGTCCGGCTCCCAGTCTGGCCGCGGCCTCCCGCGCTCGCTCCCACTCTCCTCCTGCCTGCCCGCTGGGGCGCGCGCTCCCGCGCCCCCTCCCCCCCGCCGTGTGTGTGTGGGGGGGGTGCTTGGCGGGCAGGAAACGCGTGGCCCAGCGGAGAGTCTCCAGGTGGGGGGAGGCCGAGCTTGGGGAGGGGGGCGGCCCCAGAGGTCCAGCCGGGGTCCACGTTCTGGCGGCAGAGAATGCTAGGGACGCGCTGGAGACCCGGCCTGCTCCCCGGATCCCTAGGCTTGGGGTCATCCTGGACTGGAAACCCGCAAAATAATCGGCCTTTGCCGGCCTCCTCTAGGCCCCCCCCCCCCCAACGCAAGGTTGTTAGGCTTCCTCTATCTATGCAGTTCTTCTCTGAACTGAAACCACTGGTCCAAGACAGCCACAATCCAGATAGACTAGCAAGTCATAAAACTGAACAAAAGCCGACAAACCTTACGGCACCAGGGCTATAGGGCCCAGACAAATTACGACCGTCTAGGTAATATTTAAATAGATGCCTAAAGTAATTGCAGGGGGCGCAGGCTAGTCCTGTTGTAAAAGTGGTGGAGGGCAGTAGAGTGGAAGGTGAAGATAAAAAGTCAAAAAAGAGGGAAAATTTAAAAGCTTCATTCCACAGCTTTTATTCTTCTATAAGAACATAAACATTATCTTTTTTTTCCACGCACAGCAGCATTACAATATTAATTTATTCTGGTTTTAGATTAGAATAGAGCTAGAACTAACATTTATAATAACCATAGAATGCATTTGCTTCAAACAAGATTGGCGATTTTTCATAATAATAGACATTTATACAGATTTGTATTTATAGTTTTTCTTTTTCTGCACCTACAGGTTTGACCCTTTTATGCATGTAACTTCACAGTATAAAGGAAATTCCAACAACGTCTCCCTTACTCCGGTCTATTCCACTGTCCCCCCCCCCCCCGCCCTCCTGGTATTCCGTGAATATCAGAAATTAAAAAATAAAAGTGAATGAAAAAAAATCTCTACGAGAGGGGAGTCTTGCGGTGTGCTTGTCGAGTGTTACCAGTGGTAACAAGTATTTCATGACAAAAAGTACCCAAAAAACCAACGAATTCACATGTATAAAGAAAACTACATTAGATTGTTTATCTACATCCAGAGTGATATGGCAGGCAAGTCAGAGGTAAGCGAAATCATTCCATTTAGCAATGCAAGACCATATGAAAACTGGAAGGGAAGGCTCCTTCTCCTGGTCTTTTTCTTTTTGTTGTTGTTGTTCATTTATTTGTTTCTTTTAAAGCTTAGATATCTTACAGAGGACGGAAAAATGAATCTTTCTGAATCTTTCTTTCCCCTCTTCCCATCAGCCAAAGTCAAAGCCTTTCGCCAACCTTCCTGCCCATGCTTTTAAGCCCTTCTCTTTGCCAGGGAGGAAAGGTAGAAAGAAAAATCAACTGGGGACTTGTAACCCCTGACTATCCACAACCCAGTACCCTCGTCAGGCCATCCCCTGGTGACTCCTGCACCATTGACCTCAGGCCAGACACCTCCGTGCGACAATGGGACCTCGGCCTTCCGGCTAGGTTTGCCCAGGACTGGCCAGGAAAAGGCCATTTCCAGTGGGGGGGGGGGGGGCGGGGGACCCCAAGGCAGCAAACTGGGACCAATCAGCACTTGACATTTAGGACACTACTTCTCTCTATAGAATTTTAGCACGATATGGCTTTTTCCCCCAGAAAACAACAAATAACCCAACACCAAGCAAACAAAGAAAACAAATCCAAAAAGTCAGAACACACCAGCCCCAGCTGTGCACAGATGGATGGGCAGGCAAGATGGCCCGAGTGGGAGGAAGGAGTGGGGTTCCGGCACAGGTGCCAGTTGAGGCCGAAGACAGAGGGAGGGGACCCTGGAGGCGGAAACAACAACAACAACAACAACAACAACAACAACAACCAAAAATAAAACCCGGCGTCGCCCTGCAGCTTCATCAGGAAAAATTAAAGTTGGCTGTGAGCTCCCGAATCCGATTTTCTCGGTTCATTTTCTTCAGTTTCATCCTGCGGTTCTGAAACCAGATTTTGACTTGTCTGTCCGTGAGGTGGACGCTGCGGCTGATCTCCAGGCGCCGCTCTCGGGTAAGGTACATGTTGAAGAGAAACTCCTTCTCCAGCTCCAGCGTCTGGTGCTTGGTGTACGGGCAGCGCTTCTTCCTGCCGCTCTTCGCCGTCAGCCAGTTCGCCGCGTTTTCCCCTTTGGAACTGCCTGGAGTTAAAGAGCAGGAAGAGGAGAAGGTTAAGTCGAAGCTCCACAGGGAGTGCCTTGAGGATGTCTCTCTCCTAAGAGAGATGCCCTAAGTCACCCAGAGAGAGTTCTCTCTCCCTCCATCCCCCCCCCCCCTTTGGCTGGCAGGAGACAAGCAAAAGGTTTGATTCAAATCTAGCAGGCCTTCAGCTCACTCCAATCTTTCCAATGGACATTTTCCTCTTCTGTCACACCCACACGCTGCCGCAAAAACCAAACACCTGTTTTAGCACAAAGCTTCGAACATAACAAACGCCTGGGAGGGCAGCCTGTGTATCTTGAAAGTAAAGCCTTCCTTTGGCTTCCCTTCACAGGGCCACCAGACAAGCATTTCCTGCTTCTGTGGGATTGGGGGCTCTGGGTGTTTACTTAGTTGCAAGGAAAGGGGGGTGAACAGCATGTCTGTATCGCACCCCCACCCTGGCAGCTCAATCCCCCCAAAGAGGGCAAGATGGACAATAGTGGAGCTCTGGGGATAGCCACCCCAACATGACTCTGGAATCCTCTCTTCAGGAGCCTGAAGCATGGTGCATTCAGGGCGACTCCAGAACTTCAGGGGAAGCGAAATGGCCCCTCTCTGGCCCTCAACTGGGGTGGGGTAGTAGGTAGCATCCCGGCCGGATTTGCCTTTTCTTCTCCCCCGCCCAGCCCAGAGCATTCCCGCCCCTCCAGCAACTTTGAAAAAAGCTTGGGGGATCGTAAACTCGAACTTCGCCGGTTAATGGGCTTATTTATTGGCGCTGGCGGCTGCTTATTTTGGATGCCTTACAAACATCCGCGCTATCTGCGGGTGAGCCACTTGCCCTCCCCCTCTACCCTCCCCCCGAGTGGGCCGCACCGCGCAGACTGGGACGCCATCGCTGCGTGGGGTGCTCCGGGTCACGGAGAAGGGCATGGACCAGAGGGGGCTGCTCACGGGCGTTCGCCTCGCCACCCAGCCTGGGCGAACTCTTGGTGTGGGGCGCTAAGCCGGACATGAATTTTTACTGCGTCCCCACGCCCAAATATTAAAAAAGCAAGTTCACAAGGTCAGGCTGCCTGCAGCTCAGGCCAAGGCCGCCGGGCTGCTGCGCGCCGGCTCTGGCCTCCTCCGGCGGCTGCCAGCCCCGCGCGGGGCGACCCGCTTACCCAGGGAGTCCTTCTCGGGCGAGGCTTTGCTGCTCTCCGAGGGGACCGGGGAGAGCTCCTCTGCGGCCGAGGACGACGCGTGCGCCTCCTCGTCTCCCTGCGAGCCTCCGCCACCGCAGGCCAGCGCCGGGGGCGGCGGCGACTCGAGGGCTCGCTCCTTCCGGGCTGCGTCGGCCGAGCCCGCGGCTAGGGCGGGCGGCGGGTCGTAGGCGCGCCCCGGGGGCTGCGCGGGGAACGGGCTGGCGCCGAGCTGCTGCGGGCCGCCCGCCCCGCCGCCGCCGTAGCCCTTGGCGGTGCCATAAGCCTGCGAGAGGCGGAAGTAGCCGGGCACCGGCACCCCGCTGGAGGTGCCCAGGGCGCAGCCGTCGGGCGGCGGGCCCCGCGGGAAGGGGGCCAGGTCGGCGGCGGCGGCGGCGGGCGCGCCTTTGGGGCATGTGTCCGCTGAGTCGTAGAGGCAGTAGGAGCTCTCCTCTTTGATGTTCTGCGCGAAGGAGCACGCGGTGGCCGGCGGCGGGGGCTGCGAGGGCGGCGGCGGGGGCGGCGGCGGCGGCTGGGGCGGCGGCGGGCCCTCGGGCAGCTCCATACGGCACGAGCGCGGCGCGTCCAGCCACAGGTCGATGGGCCCCGGCGCGTAGCCGTGCGCCCCGGGACCCAGGCCCCCGCCGCCGCCGCCGCCGCCGCCGCCACCTGGCGACGCGGCCTCATTGCGCTTGCCGCCCAGCGCCGGGAAGAGCCCGCAGCTCTGCAGTCCGTAGGGCAGGTCGGCGGCCGGCGGCAGGTAGACCCCGCCGTGCCCATAGTAGCTGCCGCCGCCGCCGCCCCCCGCGCCGCCGCCGCCGCCGCCGCCGCCGCCAGCCTCGCCTCTGCCGGAGCTGATGAGCGAGTCGACCAAAAAAGAGTTCGCGGCGGGGCTCTCGGAGCATGACATTGTTGTGGGATAATTTGGCGAAGGGAGCAGATAGCCCTTTCTGGCTGACATTTCTTGTGCAAAACATGCTGAATACGATTAGCAATCCCCCCGCACCGCAGCGGGCGCCCACAGCCAATCCCCAGCCAGGGTTTCCGCGCGACCACTCCCAGTTTGGTTTCGTAGGCGCGGGGACGCTCTCGGAGGGCGCCCTCAGAGCCCGCGATTGATATAAATATGTAATCTGTATTGATGGGGCAGGGGATGCACGGCCCACACCTCAGTCCCAAGGCCGCAAGCGTTGGGGGCTGCCCCACCGGGAGTGGTGGGGGGGCCTGGCTCCTGGGCTCGCCCCGCCCCTCCCCGGCCAGGAGCCCCCAGACAAGGGTCTGTTGCAAGCGCCCTTGGGCCGCGCAGTTAACAAGTGGCGTGTTTATGGTGCGAGCCCTGTCCGCTTTGCAGTAGAGACAACTATTCCCCAGGCTACCACTGAGGGGGGCTTCACGCTCTTACCCTTCAGCCCCCAGAGCTGAATTTTAGCTCCTACTATGACAAACCTGATTCCAAGGCCACCAAGACCCTCCGCCATCCAGAGCGCCTGCGGGTTGGCTCAAGCCATTGCTGTTCCCGCAGCGCACCGGGATGTTCTCCCAAAGATGGGGCCAGGCTTCTCAGTCCCTTACAGCTAGTGTGCTCCGTCCCCAGGCGATTGATGTCAGTGAGGGTCTTTGCCCCCTTCCCACCCCTTCACCTGAGTCCCCTTCCCTGAAACGGCTCTGACCAGGAAGCTTTAGTGAGAAAGATACCCTCAGGCACACCAGCGTCCAGAGGCAGCATGAGGCTTGCACTAGCTAACATTGTCCCTGGGTGAGTCCCTTACCTCCCATCCCATTTCAGAGGAGTGAAGTGATGGCCTGGAGGCTTTAATTTGTCCCGACTGGGGGAATTCATTAGGAAGAGACACTTGTAAGGAGGCACTTGGCTGCCACCTCTGTCACACTGTTCTCAAGCTTGGTGCCTTTAGCCTTGGCATTTGCACGCTCCCAGAGCCTTTGACAAGAACCAGTGTCACCACACTGTCGCTTCTCCTTCCCCTCCCCTCTTCCCCTCCCCCCCTCCAAACTGGTGGCTAGGGCAGCCGTCCGCCCGCGGTGTGTGCGTACTTTAACGAGGCCCGGTGGTGAGGAAATCCGTTCCCCACGAGGCCCGCGCGGGCGCAGGGCCCAGAGAGAGGAAAGCTCAGCTTCAGCTCCGCAGCCAGGCACTTTGCTCAGCTGACACCCAGGCCCCCGATCCCGCTGTCCCAACGGGGAGCGCCCTCTTAGTCGACTGCAAACGACTGGCCAGACTTGGGGCTAGTAGCCCCCAGGCGTGGGCCTCATCCGTGTCTCAGGAAATTCGACCTTTTCCCGCAGGATCCAGTGGAGCCCAGGAGGTTGCCTTCCTGCCCCTGGCCTGCATACAACGTCTCTCCTGAGCGCCCCAAAGCCTACTGGACCGCCAGTTCCATCTCCTAATCAAGCCCTTGTTGGAGCTGCTGACTGCAGGGACCAGGGAAGCAGGCGGCTCAGGCCTGCTCCCTGCCGCAGCAGACCCACTCGATCAGTTCCACAGATCTGCCCAGCCAGCGCTTGGCTTCCTCCCTTGCAGTATGAGACGATCTGAAGGCGAAAAGCCGCTCAGGAGAACGCCGCAAACGCACTGAGTTGATGACAGAGGCCCGACTTTGGTTCCTAAGATGAAGTAACTGCCGCTGCCGATCGCCAACCTTCTCTGTGTTCCTTGTTCTGGAGGCGCAGCCACCACGGCTGGGCTCTGGCCACCTCCACCTCAGCGCCTCAGACCAGCGGGCTGGGCCAACTGAGCTTGGGGAGGAGGAAGAGAAAAAGAAGAGGGGAACAGAGGAAGAGAAAAGAGATGGGAAGAGAGAAGTGGGGAGAGCGCCAGAGAGTCAATTCTCTGCAAGCGGACAGGTCCTGAGGCTCACAGCTGCTGCGCAGCTCAAGCGGTCACGTCAGAGCGTCTCAGCGGAGAGAACGTGAACTCGCCTTCTCTGGCCGCCTGGCTCGGGCACACAAGGCCAAGGTAAATCCTCTCCTGCCGGCCTTGGGCTACAGGCCAGGGAGTGGACTTTCCAAAGGTTTCGCAGCGCCCTCCACCCTTCCTGAGTTCACCCAGCGAGCGGGCTGGAGGAGGAAAGCTCATTTTAGCAGCTCTTTGGAAAAAGGCCACCCAACCACCCAGAGAAGGAACCTTTGCCCTAAAGCACTGCCATTTCTGTTTGGAAAACTCTGGTGACTAACTGCGAGATGGGTCCCAACAGGGCTCCCGGAGGAAAAGGAGACCCAGACTGGGATTTAGGTCCTAATCAGAGCTAATCCTCGGACCTGATCCGAGAAAGCAGCTTCCCACACTGAAAGACTTTTCCAGAAAAGCCAGGGGCTTTGAAGGAATGGCTATGAAGTGACAGGGGCAGCAAAATCCAAATGAAAGACAATGATCTGAACCTGGTTTTCATAGGCTTTTTTTTTTTTTTTTCCCTTTTAAAAAATACGACAGGTAAATTATTACTCCGAGTCTGTAACCAATACTCATCTCTCGGCACATTCACATCATTTGGCTCATCGCTTTCAAGGGGGTGGAAGACCCCTCAAAGCCTCCCTCTTGGGTCCACCAGATGCCCCGGACCCCACAGTTGTGATCCCACCCCGTCTCTACTGGCTTTCCTGTCAAGTAGCTGCCATGCAACCTCACTGATACAGCTAGCTTGGTGGCAGGCGCAAGCCTGGTCCCTGCCAGGCAGCCAAATGGGCTTCCAGGCAAGGTAAGACCCAGGGCAGAAGGACACACACGCCAAGCAAGCTTACAAATGTCAGTGCAGCACAGTACAGAATGCACATGCCACTGAGAAGACTGCAGAGGGGAAGAAGAAAGGCCTGCTTGGCCTTGCAGCCTGATGGTGGCATGGGCCCTTGGGTCTTCCCCAGGGTTCTTTAGGAGAGTCAGATAGTTTTCACCAGCAGACCTCTTTCCCAAACAGGGATACTAGGCTTGATCTATTTCTTCTATTAACTTAAAAAAAAAAAGTCTGGTGTGTGTGTTGATGGTGGCATAGCAGCCCCAACTGCCTCACCACCCCCATTCTACTGGCAAATCCTGGAGAGCACAGGCTGAGACTACAGGAAATTGCCCTGCAACCCAGGCGGTCTGGCTTGCAGCCCCAGCTTCAGCCGGCTGAGAGGTCTGGGAAGCAGCAGAAGCTCAAGTTAAACGCCGCTGCTCAGCTCCAGGGCAATCTGAGAGTCCCCGGCATCTCAAGTCCGACCAGTGGCTCCAAGCACACCAGCCTGGAACATCTACGTGTGAGATTCCTTAATAAGATATTCCATTTATCGATTGCGCTGCTTTCTTGGCTCCTCCGCCGCAGACACCTCCCAAAGAGATTAAGTAAAGTGGTTCCATTGCACCACAGGTCGGTTGGCTTCTGATTCCCTCTAACCTCTCCCTCTTACCCTTTCGATTTCTTTCCTTCTCCCTTTCACCCTCCTTCCCAGCTGCAGGATTTCTCCCTAGCCCTCCAGTGCCTTTGCCCTGAAACTTGCCATGTCTGCTTACCCCAACCAGGCCTGGGAAGCTCACATGCCTCCTATATTTTATTCGGGTGGTAAAATTCACCTCCTTCTTTAGTTGGGGGACAGCTCTCTCCATTCCTTGGCCCCCAGGGTTATGGGAATCCAAAGAAAACCCAGGCCCTGGAAAAAACAAAACAAAATCCCTTCTGCTGAAGATGATGTTATACTTCACTCGCCCGTAGCTTAACTCCTGTTTCTGAATACGTCTTTGCAAGTGATGAGAAATAATAAACTGTTATTGAAGGAAACCAATCTAGTGGGGTTTTTTGTTTGTTTGTTTGTTTGTTTGTTTTTAGTTGGTTGGATTGGGTTGGGTTTGGCTTGGAAAATACTAGACCTCAATGTGGAGGTAACCAGTAAACAAATTGTGTCTGAAGACTGCTCTCAATGTGTTTGAGACTCTCAAGATTATTTCAGGGACTTTGGGGTCGTATTGTGTGCCATCGAGGAAAAAATAGCCATTTCTGACACAGCCACTTTTAGCGAAAATCCGGGGCTTCTAAGCGTCACATCGTAGCAGTATTTGCATCTAGCTAGAACAAGGATGTTCTTTTCCCAGTCAACTATAAGAACACGGATATTTCCAGGGATATGCAATGTGATGTGCCTGTCTGCTTTGACTTGATCAGGAGTAATCTGTCTCTACCCATGGAACAAAAATTGATTCCCCCCACCACTATCACATCAAAGCACCACAGGATTGGTTGGCCCTTTCCCTCTGGTGGTGGCTGGTGGGGTGTCTTGTCATCCATACCCTGAATTTGCAGTACCCTGTGTCCTGTCTATAATAAGCCGGTGTTGGCCTTAAAAGAGAGGCATCTCCCTGGATTTTAGGGAAGACTCAAGCTACAGAGAACAGCTTGTCCTGTGAGCACCCATTGGATCCTGTGCTGTTTTATCCTGGCACAGTTCCGCAGCCCACTTGAAACAAAGACAGTGTGGCTTTTGATAGGCAAATTTTGCTCACACACACACACACACACACAGGCCATCCCTACTTTCTCTCAGGGCCCACACATTGTGTAATTGGAGAAATCAAACTCCACACAAGGGATGAAGAAAGGATGAGGATAACAAATTAACACTGGGAAATGCAGACTGTACCCCACCACCCATATAAATAAATGATGGCAGCGTTGAAAACTTGGTGAGTGAAAACCCTGATGATGTTGGTGCCTGCTGCTGCCAGCTTGCGTGAATGCATAGGTGTTTACCCACTGAAGCGTCTCTCAGAAATCGGACTTCTGGAAACGGGCCTGTTCTCAGACAAAGCAGTCCGAAGGATCTCGGGACAATACCTAGTGGCAAACCAGTCACCTTCGGATGTCTACCCAAGAAATAAGCCCCCATTTGTTTCCAGTAGAAACTTTGTGTTTCCCCCAAGTCTGCTCTCTCATTCTGCCCTTACAGATTCTTCCCGTAGCCCAATCTGGGGACTTCACCTCCGTGTGCCTATGGGGACTCTTTCTGCAAAATCGAAAGGTCACCTTGGAGGTTATTGGCTGGCACACGGGGATAGAAAGCCGTCAACTTTTCCACATAAGGCCTCCCGGTGCGTTCCAACCTAAGTAGAAGTGGGCCCTTAAAGCTGATGCGCGCCCCACCCCCCCACCCCCTGCCACCAAGGGCTCAAACTCAGCCGCTCAGACGGGACGTCGGCCACCTCGGCACCCCCGCCCCAGCCCGCCTGAAATGACTAAACTTGTGGCTTCTTACCTTGACACGTTTCCGAAATCACTGCCA
>PVJH01028128.1:0-27729 GCA_004026705.1 Nesogale talazaci
CTCCCCTTCTTTTCTATCCTTCCTCTTTGATTGAGGTCTTTCTCTGGTTTATGTGGTCATGAAGGTATTTGTTGGCTGTCTATCCTTCTTTTGTATATTTATCTGTGTGGGGAAACCCAGACAGGATGAGCGGATACACAGAAAGCAAGGTGGGAGTCAACGTCAACTGTCGGTCTAAGAAGGAAGCAAATTTTTTAAAGAGGATTGTGGTGATTACTCTGTCCTGCTTGATCAAATTACATGATTGGATTATATGCTATGTTCATTATTAAATAACAAAATAGAACACCTCACCAACATTGAATTGATCCCACTAAAGCCACCCTTTAGTACAGAGCAGAGTGACCCTTGTGTATTTGGCTGTTTTCATCTGCTGTCCTTACTGGTAGTATCCCAGTGCATAACCACCAGGGCAGGACCCATACATGCTAATTCTAGCTCCATAAAACAAACAAGCAAGCAAACAAACCCTTTACTCTGAGACAGAAGTTTCAGCAAGGAATTCTTCTCAGAAATACACTGATAAGCTCTATGAAAAGCAAAATCATTCCTCACATATGCACATACTTGCTATTTTGGTATTTGGGGCATTTTAAATAAATAGAAGCAAAAACAAATCTCATCACATAACTTCCAGATAACCCTACTTATTGTTCAACTTCTGTACATAGCAAATTGTCTTAGAATGATTTTCTACTTTATGTGTACATTTTTGGGTTGTAAAAATATTGCTTATTACGTTAAGTAATTAAGGCATTTAAGTAAAAGTTCCTCATCTGCAACCTCATTTTACCTAATCTGATAAGATTTTATCCATTTTATCCTGGAACACCGATGGTCAAAGATTAAACAGCAAATATGTGATAAATCTCTGTTTTAGTTTTACAAAGCATACAGTGAAACAGATGGTCTTTAATAAATAATAAAATTGTTTATGGAAATATAAGTTACCTTGCAAACAGCTTTAAGCAGTCACAGCAGGTACAACCTTCCATTGTTCAGTGCTTATAACTTTGAGCCTTCTGTGAAAGACCAAGTTAACTGGAGATGATTTTGTGATGGTCTATGCAGTTAATGACAAACCAACCATTTCTGCTTTGACTTTAGTTGCATCGATTTTTTCTCTTATTTCTGGAAACAACATTTCTAGAAACGGCTGGTATTTCTATGAAGGAGTTATCATTCTGCTGCAAATGTGCTATCTTAAAAAGAGGAACACGAGAGAAAAAAGTCAGAAACATTTTCAAACTCAGTTTTCTCTTTGCCTCTCCTGACCTTCTGTTCTCTCTCCATCTTCTTCCTTCTTGGCTTTTTCACTCCTCAGTCTCAGAGTGATAAAATAATGGGAAGTTTCACCTATGGCACCAGCAAGATGTTATTCAAAAGGGAGAGAAATAAAATATTTAGTACTTTGACACAGTCTATGACCTGCTTCTTTTTATTGCTATAGTTCACAGGCTGTTAAAAGGATTTTATTAATGTGGTTAGTGCTGAACATGAACTTACTGTATAATGATTTTCCTTGTAAAATATTGCTGTGAAAATATAATCTATTATTTAAAGGTGAATATTTTTTCAGCTTGAGGTTTGCTTATTTATTTTTTCACACATCCTGCTTCTCATTGACATGATAGTAATCAGATTCATATCTAGACCTCATACATGAAGGGTAGTAATCAGATTCATATCTGGGTCTCATAGATGAAGACCGTCACCTACTCCAAGGCCATGCAAAGAAACAACACAGGTTGGCTTCAGAAGCAGTTCACACCCATGACCTTGTCTTTTATTCTCCAGTCCCCAATCAATTTTCAACAGAGAGTCTTGTCAAATCCCCAAGGACATTTCATAAGTGATTAGTTGATATCTCTTTTAAATGAAGTTTACTTCTAAATTTACTTCTATTGCTCAATTGTATGTAACTGCATCTTGTCATTAAATAAATTCACTTCATTTTTCTGAGCATAAATAACATCATTGAATTAAAGTGTTTGCTGAATATCATTGTTCCATAGAGGTCCTGGCAGTGAAATACATTTTCAGGATTTTGAATTGCATTTTTATTGATATTTTGAGAACTGAGTGATCAAGGATTGCAAGGGGCATATTTTCCAATTGGTAATTCCATCCATTTTTAAAATATGGGGTATGGTTTTTATTATCTGCACTTTTGTGAGTCTGAGAGCAAGCTGGGTAGCATAGTGGGTTAAGGGTGGAGCTGCTCTTCAAAATATTGGTGAGACGGGGGTGACCGCACTTTTCTGCCCGTGGTCTCATGGACATTTCTGGAGCCATGTCTAGCATTCTCGAGCCATGCACAATTCGTTGGTCAAATGTTTAACCAGCTCTCCCCTAGCATGAGGGCTGGAGCTACTTCTCTTTGACAAGGCATCTGTTCCCCACCCCTGGTTTAGTCCAGCCTGGCCTTCCTTCTGCAGATGCTAACCTTTCACCTAGCAATGAGTGCTTAATTATTACACTGCTCCTTTCTGAATATGAGTGTGCAGGAAAGGCTCCTTCTTCCCATGTGGATGCACTCACATCGCTTCTCCAACATCCATTTCTTGAGGCAGGGGGGCACCCTCCAAAGTAACTGTGAAATTAAGAGGAGGAGGGAGCGCAACGCAGAGGCACACATCCCCCATGTTATGACTGCCATTCAAAGGTGGGGCTTTGTACACAGCCACCAGAAGGTAAATTTTGGCTTTGTCTTCCCCGTTGTGTGCCTTGAGAGACTATAATTATAGTGGCTGCAAATTCCCTGGGAGATCACTTAAGTCATTTGAATATCGACTGTCCTTGGAAAGGAGCTCAGAAGGAAGGACCAGCAAGGTCAGGGAACTCCCACTTTGTTGTCATTCACACCTGAGACAGACTTTCCGCTCAGAGCTAGCTTCCTGTTTTCTTTCACAGTAGAGTGCTCTATTTTCCCAATGAGGGTGGGACCCTGGCTCTTTCCAGGAGCACCCATGTTTTAGCTTTCTGAGCATCTTTTTCTGCTGTCATCTTTAAGGGGCATCCACCAGGGCCTTTGCACCGTATGGGACTGAGAAACCTCTTGGTAGAATTATTTCCCTCTGTGTCGGTTCCTAGGATTGAAATAAGGGAAGGGGCGTGTTAAGCATACTAAAGAGTTGCTGCTTAGGGAGGGCTGAAGGAGAGAAGAACCCTGACAACTAGAAGAACCCTGAAAACTGGTTTGATCAAAACAAACAAACAAAAGGATAAACAGAAAAGGGACTACTTCACTTGACTTGGATCTACCACCAACATCATGGAAGAACAGTCAAAAAAAATTAAAATGACTTCTTGTGAACATTATAACAGCCCGGGTAGCACAGTGGATTAAGTGCTTAGCTGCTCTTCAAAATGTTGATGATGCATAGCTATTGCAAAATAAATCTTAAAATGTTAGTAAGCAAGAGTGTCATCCCTGGGGTGCACCCCACACAGGTCATGCATTTTCAGCTGCCATATAGACATAGGAAGAAAGCTAGGCAATTTCTAAGGAAGCCGAAGGAGAATCAATGCATTATAGTTATGGTGTTGTCATATATATTTATATTGACTATACCATGGACTTCCAGGAAAACAAACAAATCTGCCCAGGTGGGTGTTCAGCCGGCAGACCCTTTAGAAAAGAGGATGGTGAGACTCCTGTGTGTCCGACATATTCTCAGGAGAGACCAGTCCCTGACAAAGGACACCAGGCTTGCTAAAGTAGAGAGTCAGCAAAATGGGGAAGACCCACAAGGAGATGGATGGATGCAGTGGTTTAATCAAAGCATTCAAACTGAGCCGCAGTGGTGAGGAAGGTACAGGGATGATAATGCTGTGTTCCCTTTCTTTGGAGATCGAGTCGAGATGTATCAGAACTGAGTTGTTGGTGAGTAGGAACAGCAGCATTATGAAGGGACTACATAAGGGTGCAGTTAGGGACAGAAGATGACTTAATTCGGCAAGGAATGGAAATAAACTCTGTGAGATAATTAGCGAATAACAAGCCAGTCAATTCTGAGAGGAAGCCATCCCCTTTTCATTTGAGATGAGTTTTTAAAATATAATCTCTTAACTTGGTAAAGAACCTCGGATTTGGTGGCTTTAAGATTTAATATAATTTATGTCAATATAACACTGATGAAGAAAGTTAAAGAAGCATATTGTGTCCTTTAGGTCATGGTGATAGTGTTATCAGACATTTTATATAAGGCAAGAGTTAACATAGTATTAAAGTGACCACTTTATTGTTTTCAAGGCACCTGCACGGTGGATTGATGTATTGGCTGTGAACATGCCAGGTCAGCAGTTTGAAGTTAACAGCTCCCCCATATGAGAAAGAAGAGGCCTTTGCTCCACAATCAGTCCAGCCCCAGAAACATGACCCTGGTCTCCAGGATCACTAATAGGAGTCAGAACTGACACGATGAAGTGAATCTGACAGCTTTTTATTGTGAAGTCCAGTAACAGTAAACAGACGAGGATGGCAAGATGTCAAACATTCGACAAAAAAATGGCAAGAATTCAAGAACATACATTATACACTGTAGTGAATTAATTTTCTATCATGCATATAAATGTGTTGTGGCAGCCAATGGGTTACCAGTCGATCCATTTTCCAGTCGATGCATGCAAACAAAATTTATAATGTTAAAATATAACAGTGCATTAAATGATGAATCATTGGTGTTGCTAATTGCACTAATTTATGCACAATGAAATTATATGCTTTCTAGTCCAGTTCTCTAGAGTATACAGAATAGAGAGTATACAATGTAGGGTACTAAAAATTACCAACAGTGGAATATAGTTTAAGCTATGGAAAAAGAGGCATGAACATTTTTGCTACATACAGACTAAAGCCTATGTTCCTATTTGCATTTTGTGGACTCATGTATATAACTATAAACAAAAGATTAGCATAAATTGATGTATCTTGCTCTAGGGGTAATTCTCGTTTATACCAGTAGTCCTGATATTACTAGTGCAATCATATTTTATGCAAATAATTCTTGCATTATGTAGTTCATTTTTGTTTTCTCTGTGCCCTGTGTGCCTTCCACGGGTGTGCACATTTTTGTGTGCACATATGGTTTTCAAATGTATGGTAATTGCTCAATTCTGGACTCCAAGTGGCTTTATATGTCAGAGTCTAATTACACTAAACAGAGAGTTAAACCTCTAAAGTTTGGGAAGTTGATGGCCAGGCCTTTCTTCTGAGATGCTTCTTATGGACTCAAACCTCCAACCTTTTGGTTAGTGGAAAAGAGTTTTAACTGTTTACATCACTCATGAATGCATGCTTATTATTAGACAACCCCTTCCCCCCCACACACCCTACTTTCAAAGTTACCCAATCTGGATGATAAATTATTTCTTGAGTGCACAAATATACAATGTTAATTAGCCCTTTGGAACATAAATTGAATCTGTTCCACCATGAACCTTATGCATGGACAGTCAAAGAATTGACACAGGACATACAGGCAATTGTATGACACAGGACATACAGCTTCAATAATCTCTTTTATGAGCAGAAATCCATTATCTCATGGTAGGCTATGATCCCCAAAGTCAAAGATGAAGAACCCATACTCTTAAGACCATTTTCTAGGAAGGTTTTGGGTCTGTAATCTTCTCTTCCAGACAACATAACAGATTTATGGAGAATAGGAGGGTCTTGAATGATTTGGTGAATGGGATGAATTTCTAAAATCTGCAGTTTATTTTAGATATATTCAAGCAAGTCTGCAACATTATATTTTTATCATTGCTTTACTTTGACCCTCTGTTGCAATTCAAGTAAGATATTTAATTTTTGTGAAATGTGTTGGTGAATAACTTCAGAGTAAGAGAAGATATATTTGTTTGACCTTTCAATTTTGGAATAATTTAATTTCAAATGACTATATCATGAATACTATTTATAGCTAGACTGGAATGCATATTGAAAAACAGTTTTTGCTATAGCAAACTTAAGGGTTATCTAGGTAATCATACTAGTGAGACAGAAAATGGTTTAAAGTTCAAATTGATTATGCTTTATAAGAATTATGACAAAATGATGGTCAAATAAAAAACAGAATTGTGTTTAAAAAACAGAATATCTTATATAAAATAGTCTTAAAAAACTTACATGATATTGTAAGACAAAGATATTGTTAGTCACGAGTCATAAATGAATTACTATTTTACATGCTCTCGCTCTCAGAAGTTAACTATATGAAGCAGCAGATTGATTTGTGATTTTCCTGCACTGAGTTGTGGTGAACATTGACATGCTTATGATGCTATTAATATTTTTAATTTTAGAAATATTAAAATCTTACTTGAGATAAAAGAAAAAGATATGGGATTGGGCCTTAACTAGAACATGTAGTTTCTTGTCCTGAGTCTGATTTTTTTGCTATGAACTTTAAGCATTAAAATTTTCTGTAATAATTTTAATATGCCTATTAAAATATAAAATGACTGAAATCTCTCATTATGAAGAAGACTCTCTTATTTATGGAGAAAAATCCACACTAGTTTCTTTTAGTGTCTCCTCCCTCTTTGGCTGTCCCCATCAGCTCCAGCTGCCCTCTGTTGCTCTGATTCCATGCTCAGTCCATGGCTCACTGTCCAGTCTCACTTTGCCTGTTGGATGCTTTGCTGAGCCCCTGACATTCTAAGAGTGTAGTGTCAGAAAGCATCTCGCATGAAAAATGTCCCCACCTCCTCCTGCTCTCTAAACTCTCTGGGCATTTGTCTGGTCAAAGTTCACCTTAAACTGTTCCAATGGTTTCTTCCTCTTTTACCCCTTCTGTTGATGTGGAGGTTTCTTGAAGAGAGGTGATTGCTCCTGTGCATTTATACATTCTGTGTCTGGCACAGTGTCTTCCACTAAATAGTTAATCAACATAGATTACTTCATTTTCAATAGAAATCTATTGCACATCAATGATTTGGGGCAGGCACTATGCAAGATGCTGAAGAAGCAGCAATGCACATAATAGGTCCACTATTCCTCAACTTGAGTGAGAGAGAAGGTGCCTATTAAACAAGCATCAAAAAAACCCTATCATTGCAACCAGTTCTGCATATCGAGAGCTTGGGGAGTGCACAGAACTGAAAGACGATGCAGAAGAAGAAATAGCTCGAGGAACGTGCCAGGTGAAGAGACTGCAATGTAAGAAGAGAACGGAGCTGCATACTTGTGATGACCTCATTAGAGCCTTTTGATTTTATTGTGCAAGTAAAGGTCATGCATAAAAGATCATTATGTCAGTGAGCTCAACCTGTTGGGGTTTTTAAAGAAGTCTCTGCCTTTGGCATAGCCAATTAATTGTAGTGACCTTGAGGGAGGTCATTAGAAAGACCCCAGAGTCCTGGAGTGAGGGATGGGGGTGAGGGATATCATATAGAAGTTTACATGCAATAGAAAAATCCAATGCATGTTTTGAGTCAGTCAAAATTAAAATAAATAAATAAATCAGCCATTTGCCAGGGCACACTTTGTGTGACCTTTTTAAATTTCCACTTAAACTCATATTCCTCATTTTATCACACACTTCACTTTTATAGTAATAAAAATGCAACCAGAATAAAAATTGTTCAATATCCTACATAGAAACATTTTCCTTTTTGCAGAGAAGGTATGCCATGATAACAGGCTAGAAAATCCAAACAATGAAAGCATATGAGTTTAAAGGAGATTGAAGAATAAACACAGACCCTTTATTTGTTTGAGCATGACACTCAAGACACATATGGATAGAGAGGAAGGAGATCCCGGGATCTCCCTGGTAGGGTCTATTCTTTGTCTTTTTAAGATGAGAAAAGTAAGATTTGGTGTTCACTTTTGTCCTAGTAAAAATGACAGTAATTGAACTCCAATGACAAGCTTCTAATTGATAGAGCTGAGAATCCCCATCCACATTGGATTGGATTTGCATGAAGAGCAAGGGTACAGATTTTGCTAATGTCAAATATTCATAATTTAGCCAAATGAGACAATGAGATATAAATGAATTTTCAAAAGAGTCAGTTGCAGAAATATTATGTGAAAACATTGTAGAAAGACAATGTGACTCAGTAACAGCCAACTTTCTTCCCTTGAATACTCATGGAATTTGGTAACTTTAATGTGAGTCAAAGAACAAATTTTTATCCAGGCATCTTTTACAGCAAAAAGAATGCCTGCTGTCCTCCATGAAAAACAAAGACTCCAATGACTCTAATGCAATCTCTTCTGCTATGGTTTCAATGTTTATAAATCACGAATAAAATTTCCTTTAATCCCTTTGGACAACCATTACTGTACTTACTTAATCTTAATTCTTGACAAATAACAGTCCACATGCATCTCAGGGTGACAGCTTATTTTCTATCGGCTTGCCATTTCAGACACTATAGGACATGTGCCATATGAACAATACACTATTAATGCTGAGCCGTGTAGCGCTGACCTTGGAAAGCACTTTTGCTAATGAATGACAGAGACTAGTAAACCAAGAAAAGTGTTCCTGACAAAGTCACAAAATGAGTTTTACAAGAAGTCAATTCCTGGTGCCCCTTTTAAAATAAACATTGAAAGCTACAGTATCCCTTTCATCCATAGATTCAGAACAACAGGATTCTAAAGAGTACCTGATTGGGCTGTGAACCCAGAACATGCTCCACATGTTGCCAGCTGCTCGGTCGTTTCATACTGTCAAGACCAAATGGATTGAGTAAATTGGACAAGAAGGTGACCGTTCTAGTCAGTGCTAATATTCTCGTGGTGCTAATATCACTCAAACCATTTGTTTCATATTAAATTGACAGGAGGCAGTATATTCACAATAGCAATGTGCATCTCTGTCAGTTGTCAATTTGATAATGATTTGTACCTTCAGTATTTGAGGTTTCAGACTAGAGTTCTGCACAAGGTAATATATAATTCCAGCCACTCTCAAAATATTAGAAAATATATTATACTGAGCAATTATTTAATTATACATCATCATTCCCATATTTATGCAAAGTTATCCTCCCCACCACTATCACTTTCAGAAGGATTAGAACTTGCTAGTTTAGAAAATCTATTGAACTATTCCATCATTAAATTAGCAACGTGCTCATTAACTAAATTTTAGTTTACTTATAAACTTTACCCTTATGAAAATTCCCAATAAATGAACATTAAAATTTAAACTTTATCCATTTAGAATTTATTTTCCTCCTCTGTTACACAAGACCTATTTAAAATGTTAAAAGGCAATGATTTCACTTTGTGAATTTAGCTGCACTTAAAATGGTATTTTTCATCACTTTACATGCATGTGACAGATGGATGATGATGAAGGGAATCTGAAGAAGAATCAAAGCATATGATTTATGGTATTAGTGAAGAACACTGAAATAACCACAGACTGCCAGAAGAACAAACAAAGGTTTCTGGGAGGAAGCACAACCAGAAGGCTTCTTAGAAGTAAGGATGGCTAGACTGTGTCTCATGCACTTTGAATATTTTTCAAGTAGCACCAGTCTCTGGAAAACATAATGCTTAATAAATCTGAGAGTCCAAGTTAAAGAAGAAGACCTGGAGTGAGATGAACTGACACAGTGGCTATCACAATGGGCTCAAAGATGACAACAGTTGTGAGGACATCCCTGGACCGGCAGTCTTTGGTTGTGCTGCACAGTAGGTTCCTATGAGTTGGAACAGATTTGCAGAACATAAAATATTAGCATCATGTGCATTGCTGAGCAGATGATTTCCTTTTAGAACTTTCAAATGTTCTAAATGTTCAAGTCTCAAGCTGAAGTATTGAAAAATTGTATGCATAAAATATTGAACAACTCAGGGAACAGCAAAATAAGGTAGAAAAATACACAGTTACCTAATCTGGTGTCAATTTGAGGATTAAGAGGCAGGGTTGGAGTCCAGCCTATCTGGAGATAGCCAATGAGAGCTCTGTGTGGGCATGGTCTTCTGAGAATTCTTGGAAGTGTGGTAATTTGTTAGAGGCAGGAGACCCTATCTATCTCAGTTCACTTCCTTGGAGACATTCTAATGACAGCACTTACTTGGAGACACTCGACTGACAAGGCTGGCTCCCTGTGAGCCATCCATGAGAAGAAGCTACATGAACATACCCCAATGCAGCCAGAAACCTATGGAAGCCTCATGGGGACTCCTGCCAGTGCTGAGATGCTTACAACTCCGCTGGAGGCAAACACTTACCACCCACTGGTTGTTCTGCATTTGACATCATTGCATGTGTTTTGTGAGTCTGAAGAGAACTTGTAGATTGTTATTAGGCATCTGGGATAATTTCAGACTTATGACCTTGGACTGGACTGGGTTGGGATGTTTTCTTAATGTACAATTGCCCTCTAGAAAACTCTCATATGCATATGCATGTTTATAAATTTGTTTCTCTAGTCTACCCTGAACAACACATGCAGAGTCTTTGTTCCAGAAGTGATTGGTCAACATTCAACCATTTCAGAATGTAGAATATGATTAAGGAATTATGGTATTAAAAGAAAATGTCCAAGCTACACTGAAGGCATTCATGTTTCATTTGAAATCTTTCTTTTTTTTTTTTAACGGAAGATTTAAAGAGGTATTTATTTATTTATTGTTTGTTTGTTTGTTTTTTGGGGGCATCACTGCTCTCCGGTGGTGGGAGTAGGAGGCCCAGCCCCACCGCTGGAATTGAACCTCCGTCCCAGTGGGCCGCAGTCCCGCGCACAACCACTACGCCGCCGGGGCTCAGCCCCATTTGAAATCTTTCAAGAAAGAAATGAAAGCTGGAAGCTTTGTCAATGAATGTCAAGAAATTTGGAAGATCAACTGGTTGACCAACTGAAAGAAATTAATATTTATTTTCATGTCAAAGAAATTTAAGCTAACATGCCATAGAAATATAGAAAAATGATAAAGATACATTTTCTATGGAGGGGGGCATCACTGCTCTCTGGTGGGAGTAGGAGGCCCAGCCTTTCTCCTGGAGAGCTGCTGCTGGATTTGAACTGACAACCTAGTGGGCCACCGTCCCGCACTCAATCACTACGTCACCAGGGCTCAGCCCCTAAAGATCACATGTTTTTAACATTTTTATTGATGGTAGTTCAGAAACAATTTTATCAGCACTTTAACAAGGAAGTTCCAGAAATTCAAGCCATACCCAAAATAGGACATGGGATGAGAAATGTCATTGATAACGTCAGATGGACTTTGGGTAGAAACATAAAATATACTTATACAGGAAAGCTTTTTGCAAGTGTTCCATTTACTGTGCATACGCATTCAAATCTTTGGGTCATAATGATAGCATTGCAAGGAAAGGCAGTTCCAGAACACTTCATTGTGTTCATGCAGATGGTCTGAGAAACAGTCATTCCATTTGAACCAGGGAAGACTGCAGAGCCTGACATCAAGAACATGTGGGTAAGAGTTCAATCCTTTCACTATTCTTATTCAATGTGTTTATAGAGTAAATAATTTGAGAAGCTGAACTTTAAGGAGAATGAAGCATTAAAATTGAAGGAAAGCTCCTTAACAACCAATGATATACAATTGACACAAATTTACTTGCTGAAACCAAAGAGTAATTGAGGAAATTATTGATGAAGATTTAAAGAAAAATAGAGTCTTCAGTATTGTTTACACCTCAATGTACAGAAAACCCAAGTCCTCAAAACAGGGATGATAATAATACATGTCATGATAAGTAGAGTTGTCAGGGGTTTCATTTTATTGGATTCACAATCAATTCTCATGGAAACAGCAGTCAGGAAATAAAACAGTGTTTTACATTCACCAAATCTGCTGCAAAAGACATCTTTAAAGTATTAAAAGAGCAAAAAGTCACATTGAGAAAATATGTGCAGCCGATTAAAAGTCATGATATTTTCCATTTAAGTGCATTTAAAAGACAAACAACACATAAGAACAAAGGAAATGATGCTTTTAAAATATGGTGTTGGTGTGATGTACGTATGTTCTCTTATGTTTATAGTAGCACATTTCCTGAAGCAAAAATGCCCAAGAGTAAAAGAATGGCTGAAGAAACACCCACACCCACACACCATGGAATACTACGACTCCTAAAAGACAGTGAAGAAAGCATGAATGTTAGTCAGTCCTGAAAGGGCAAAGGTTGTATGAGTCCACTACTATAAAGAGAAACACCAATTAAACAAATCTTCTGGACCAATCCTCAAATACAAGGGTCGAATATCTGCTTACTGGTCCTGAATACTTTCTAAGAAACAATTCAAAGAAGGAGACCTCACATTGGCCAGGATCATTCCTTCACGAAGGGGTAAAAGGGAGAGACAACATTGCTCTACAACATGAGACAAGACTGCAGCAAATCAATAGGCCCTCCACAGGACTGAGAGGGGAACCTTCTTGGAGAATCGAGTTAAGAACAGAGGAGGGCGTATTTACATTTCAGAGGAACTGCTGATCTGTTGGTTGGGGGATTTGGTGGGCCCATGGGGAGAAGCAAACTCCTCTCAGGAAGGGATGCCCAACAAGAATTCTAGGGGAGAGTAAACCCGGTTCTAAGTTCCTGGGATGACATTTCCAACGTGTTTCTTTGACACCACCCTTGATGAGACATGCCAAAGAATAAGTATTATGATTCTTGAGACACTGGCCTGACAGAGAACATGGCCCCACCTCCACACACCCCCAAGGGCCACAGCAGAAGGATTTAATATTGAAGCCCAATGGAATGAACGGAGCCCTGCCTCCAAACTTGTCTTCTGAGACTTTGGACTGAAATACTCTGGTGGGAGAGAAAGCAAAGGATGGCTTCACCAAGACTGTGGGAATGGTGTTCTTTGGAGTGTGGGAGGGACCCTTGGCTAAATGGGTGTCCAGTGAAAGGGGACCCAGAATCATCGTCTATTTAGCACCCCAATGCTCACTGTGCATGAATATGGCAGATATTAATTTCATAGATAAAAATATGCCCTTATAAGAAAGATACTGGAACATTTCCCTTAACATTAATTCCATGCTTATTATAAACAGAGCTCACTCAATTAAGAAATGAATCTGTATAAAGCAATGACTCATGGATTGTAGCTGACAGTTGGACTATACTATGATAGACTCCCTCTATCAATAGTACCTTCAACTCTGTAGCATTGGATATATTATTGATGCAATCACTTCATACCCTAAGGAGATGATTAACAATGGGGATTTTTTTTGGAATTTGCTGCTGTTGCTGTTGCTGTCATAATATGAGTACAAAATAAACCAGAATAGTTCATAAGCCATGGAAAAGCAGATGGGTTCTGGGCTTCCACTTTATTCTAGCATCAATCAAGAACAGTTCTTAGAACATGACCCTGCCGGATATTCGACTTCAAGAGATCACTGAAGATAAATGTGGTATAGCAAAATGTGATGAAGAAAGCAGATGGTGCCTGGCTATCAACTTGAATGATATCTGGGGATTTAAAAGCTTGTATTCAAACAAGCAGCCATCTAAATGAAGTGTCAACTAATTCTGCATTGAAGAATCTGCCAGGATCCAAAGATGACCCTAAAAAATTTAAAATATGATGAAAGGAGCTTAAATTGTGAGCACTTAATTTGTAGAAGATTGTAGAGGACAGTGGGGGTCCAAAATCCATCTGCAGAGTGTTTAGTCAGATTAAGTCTCTGGCAGGTCCCCTCTAAGCCCAGGAGAGGGACTCAAACAACTTTATTATCAAACAGAGCTTATTGTATATTTGATTATAGTGCATGAAACCATAAGATGTTACTTGGTAAGTTGATCTCCACCTTGACCCAACCTGAATTTGATCTAGGCTGAAATATTTCATGACAGAAATTTCTTGTCTGGTTCTTAATTATTGTTGGTGGTCTTTTCTTCCTTACTATTTATTTTGAGTTTTAACTTCATATTATTATTCTTTTCTTTCTGTTTTGTTTTGTTTTTATGCTACTTTTCCATTTTTTGAAACACAGGAGTGAGTATAGAGGGACAATAACTGATGCAATGATTTTTAGAAATGGAGGTGTGGTGAGGTGGATGAGGGAAATTGGGGAGCAAACTATGAATGCTGGAGGAGGGAATTAGAACTGATTGTGACAATGTATATGCCACAATATGTATGTGCTTCTTAAAAACAATTTAACTATGGAACTGTATGATACGTGAATATTATATCATGAACACTACTAAAAAAAGAAACCAAACTTGACCAGTGGTTACCATGGGTGAAGGAGGAAGAGTTTTTGCATACAAGGCATTCAGTTATGTTAATGTGTTAGATTAGTATGTCAATCATGGCTGTACAACACAAAGAGTACAACTAAGGGCATAGAATTGTACATGTGGAGGTTGTTGAATTGGAGATTGTTTGGTTTTGTGTGTTTTTGAAGCAATTAAAATGTCACTACATGAACAACAATGAGTCCAAAGAGGAGTAAATATTCTAAAACTGATTGTGGTAATGATTGTACAATTTTTTGATATGACTGAACTATTAATTTGTGTATTCAATAAAAATATTTTGAAAATATAAAATAAGGTGTTGCTGAAAAATATTTAAGCGTTTTGCAGCACCTTCATCTATTGGTTGTCTTTGACTTAAAAACCAATTGCTCTTTGTCTCCCCCAGTCATCCACAGTCCTAGCCTTCACCCCTGTCAAAGAGCAATAGGTGGTCTGGAGTCGTCTTAAAATTCAGCTGGACAATTCTCTCTCCTCGGGAGTCAATACAGTGCAATGTATGTATGGATGTGTGTGTGTGTGTGTGCGCGCGCACGTGCATGTTGGTATGGATGTGGAAGAAGTATGGCCAAAATGCTCCTTAGAGCAGTAAGTGGAAGACTTCATCCCACATCCTGGGGTTTGCTATCAAGAAAGACCGATGTCTAGTATGACATCCTGCCTGCTACAGTAGAGCATTAGTTAAAAGGAAGAAGACCCTCACTGGGACAGTGATTTTTTAAAAAAATGGGCTTCATTATAGAGGTGATGACTAGGGTGGTACAGCAATGAGAAGTGTTTCATTCTGTTCTATAGGGAATAGTTAGGAGTTGGCAGCTACTCAATGGCATTGAACAACTGTATCATTAAAATACCATTAAATACCAAAAATGTTAAAATAAAATTATTTTAAAAATATGAAATAGGATGTTGTTGAAAAAAATTAATATCGCACAGATTTCCAGATGTATCAATGTGTGACTACATCTGTCCAGCGATAAGTATGGCCAAAATGCTCTTTTGGAGCAGTAAGTGGGAGGCTTCAAGTTTATTTTAAAATTATACGAAGTGAATAAAGGACCATTTCATCTGGTTCCACTTTTTGAGTACTTTATGAATTGCTAGAATTTACAATGAGCTAGACCATGGGACTGTTGTTTCATTGCAACAGCATTTGCTAATTGGTTGTGGAATCATTTCTGAGCTCAATATGTATCTTTTGGTGTCAAATATGTGCTTAAATTAGGATAAGAGAGAATTAAGGCTAATTCATGTCATTTTTGCACAATTCCTTTTGAGATATTATTCTTGCTAGGTGCACTTACAGCAACCTTATGCAAGATGCAGCACACTGTCTCTTCGTGCGCCATCCTCACAACCAGTTGCTATGTTTGAACCCATTGTTGCACCCATTAGGACAATACATCTTCTTGGAGTCAGTGTGAGAACTTTCATTGTCTCATAGAAGGAATAACCATATGTTCACGTAGCACGTAACTTTTCTCCAATTCTTCATCTCTTATTGAACATAGCCCTGTCTCATTACTAAGGAGAAGGTCTTACACGTTCCCGAGGACCTTGCTGCCATGGCTTCTTGTCCCTTTCTCCCTGGACTTCGACGCTTTCTCCAAACTAAATGAATTAAATAGTAGCCACCATATTCAAACTATATCAAGGCTATCTTTTAATACCTTTGCCAAAAATACATTTGCTCCGTTTTCCAATTCCTAAAGTCAGACAGGCTGATAGTTCAAAATGCATTATTTTTGTTTTAGTTCATTTTTATTTTGTAATATATACAACATTAAATAAATTCACTCTCTAACGTTTTTGTGAGTGTACTTGTCCAAATGCACTTCCTCTTCTTTCAGAAAGCACCTGCAGAAAGGCAGGAGCTGGCTCTCTATTGACTCTGTATGCTCAGCACCAGGCAAAGCGCTATCACACGAGTCATTAACACTCCACATCCATACCAACATGCACGTGCGCGCGCACACACACACACACATCCATACATACATTGCACTGTATTGACTCCCGAGGAGAGAGAATTGTCCAGCTGAATTTTAAGACGACTCCAGACCACCTGTTGCTCTTTGACAGGGGTGAAGGCTAGGACTGTGGATGACTGGGGGAGACAAAGAGCAATTGGTTTTTAAGTCAAAGACAACCAATAGATGAAGGTGCTGCAAAACGCTTATGTGTGAACAGGTTGTGCTAACTAAAAATCCCCGGTAGCACACACAGTCTGCTCTTGACTGCAGACCCGTGTTTGGAGTCAGCCCTTCGCTGTGCCGCACGATGAGAAAAATCCCTGTAGATTGGGCTTTGCTAAGATTGCAGCCAAAGAAAAGCCCGTGGAGTGGTTAGGCTCCATAACAAGGGGGGATCACCGGGAGTCAAAATCGATGCCATGGCAACGGGTTTGGCTTCATTGCTTTAATTGCGTGGCCTAAGTGAAATAACGGCTTCCTGGAGTTCTTTTTAAGCTTGCAGTTGGAAATATTTTTCTAGGGTCCCCCTAAAAGCACTTTCCCTGGTAACATGATCGTTCACGGAATATAAGGACTCTCTAAATGCTACGAACCGTTTAACCAAACCCCTCCTCCAAAACTTAGGCTCCTGTGTTTTATTTACTTCCACAGACTCACTGTGCGGCAGACTCTTCCTCTCAGCTCCGGGGCTTTTTGACACATCTAAAAGGGTCTGCTTTATGAGTGACCGGATTTTGATTGCTGTAATGTCTTTTGCAATTGCCGCTTCTTTTAGAGCGAACGTGTGTGTTTGTAAGGTTAATTGCTTGCACTCATTGTCTGCATCTTTCTTCAACGTAAGAAAAATAGTCATTACTCAGAATGTCAGACGACGTTAGTTTCATGGCACGATAAGAGGTTTTCCTCTGTCTGACTTCTGGGAGGTGGTGGCTACACTGCTAAATTACCTAACCCTTACATTGTGATGTGATATTAATCACGGGAGTAGGAGAAAACCTGCAAAATCATAATTTGGAAGAGCAATTTACTATTCAGGTTTTGTGTGCACCCTGAGAGTAATTTTTATTGCATGTTGTGACAATAAAGCATTCATAATATGGGACAAAGTTAATTTGGGTCCAGTGCTTAGGACAGTAGTGCACAACTGTCTATCTAATTAGCACTGTATTTTCCCACTAGGTATTACCTGTAACCGGGGGCTGCTAACTCCTTCCTATTCCTACAGTTGCCTATTAGAAGCAAATTGGCTATGTTGCTTACAACTTTGTAGAATGGCTGTAAGTCTTTCTATGATTAAGAGAGGATGAATCCTGAATGAGTAACATATTTGGCAAGGAAGCAGATTTGTACATGTCAAAGAACAAAAATTCTTGGTCTCTTTTAAAAATGATAATTCAAACATGCTTTTTAAAAATCATTTTATTAGGGGCTTATACAACTCTTATCACAATCAATACATACGTCTATTGCATGCAAGCCACATTTGTATGCATACATCTATTGCATGCAAGCCACATTTGTACATTTGTTGCCATCATCATTATCAAAACTTCTATTTAAGCCTGTGGTATCAGTGCCTCCATCATTGTAGCCACCATGTCAATAGGTCTTGTTGAGGGTCTTCTTTTGGACCACCTCTCTTTTTACCAAACATGGTGTCCTTTTCCAAGGACTGATTTCTCCTGATATGTCCAAAGCATGTGGGACAAAGTCTTGCTATCCTTGCCTCTAATGAGCATTCTGGCTGTTCTTCTTTAAGGTCAGATTTGTTCATTCTTTTGACATTTATAGTACTCTGAATATTCTTCACCAGCACAGTAATTCAAATGCATCAATTCTTCTTCATTCTTCTTTACTAATTGTTCAACTTGCGCATGCAAATGAGATGACTGAAAATATCACAGTTGGAGTCAGGCTCAGTCCTCAAAGAAACATTCCTTCTTGTCACCACTTTCAAGGGGTCTTGTGGAGAAGATTTATCTAATGCAATGTGTTGTTTATTTCTTGACTGCTGCTTCCATGAGCATTGGTTGTGAATAAACAAGACAATATATTAGATAACTTCACTCTTTTCTGCATCTATCTTGATAGTACTTATTGGTACAGTTGTGAGTATTTTGATCTTCTTTTTTTGGGAGAGGCATCACTGCCCTCTGGTGGTCTTGGGAGCTACCCAGTCTTGCTCCTGGAGAGCTGCTGCTGGATTTGAATTGCCAAGCCAGTGGGCTACAGTCCCACACTCAACCACTACGCCACCGGGGCTCAGCTCATATTTTGATCTTCTTTATATTGATTTGTAACATATACTGAAGGTGCTATCCTGCTTCTTTGTCATCAAGTGCTTCACTGTCAGCCAGCAAGGCTGTGTTATCTACATATTGCAGGTTGTTGATAAGTCTTCCCCCAATCCTGATACCTAGTTCTTCTTCATATTTTATTTAGAAATAATTAAGAGATAACTGATAATAATTCAATTAATATACTGGTAATTCACTCTTAATGATACATCTTGATAAAAGTTTATGAAGAAATGCTTTCCTTTTGTACTAAACTCTTTTAAAAATGAATATTTCTATAATGAATATATTTCAGGGATAACTTTACATACTAAGAAATAGCAAAGTTCCTTGTGATTGCCTAAATATTTACTTAGTGAGGAAAGTCAGACATTTAAGCTGAAAGAAACACTTACTAATAGATAAATTTTACTAAATGGAGCAAACTTGTTAGCAATATGGAATACAATATTTAGTAGCTGAGTTCATTAAGTAATGCTGGGTGGTGGGTTGAGTGACAAACTATTTTTACCTGTTTATGGTCATAGGACTCCTCTGAGATATGACATTGATGAAAAGTAATTTGACTATGAAGGAAAATCACCATATAAAATAAGGGCTATATAAAAACTATGGGAAATATTAAGGTAAGCAATTTATATTTCATCTCCCCAATGCAGTGAAAATAAAAAGGATATTTTACTTTTATCTTGAATCTCAAAGGCTGATAGAATAGTTAGTGAAATGCTCCTGGGATGGTAAAAAACTTGGCATATTTTAGGACTAAAAAGTTTGTAATCAAGAAATAACTACCTTACAAATTAAATTAGACCTGAACATGCACACTGCTACAGATACAAGCCCACAACACAGGAAATTCAAGATAGAGAAATCTCTCAGGGAGAACAATGAGAATAAAGAAAGGGGATAAGGGGAGGGAAGGGAAAGAAAAGGGAGGATCAGTCACAAGGATCAGCATATAACCCCTTCCAAAGAAGACAGTCAGCGGAAAAGTGGGTGAAGAGTAACAGGATGATGGAACACAACAGTTCACAACCTGTGGATCACGACCACCTTGGGGTCATGACCCCTTTCATAACGGTTGCCTAAGACATTGGAAAGAACATACATATTACACAATATATAATCACATATTGCTTTGTGATTAATCACTATGCTTTATTATGTTCAATTTATAACAATGAAAATATATCCTGCATACCATATATTTATATTATGATCCATAGCAGTAGCAAAATTACAGTTATAAAATAGCAGCAAAAATAATGTTATGGTTGGGGGGGTGACCACAACATGAAGAACTGTATTAAAGGGTTAAAGAATTAAGAAGGTTGAGAACCATTGAGTAAGATATGAAAATAATAATCTATATCTTATCAAGGGTTCATGAGGGAGCCCAGGAGAGGAAGGGAGTAAATATGAAAAGCTGATGCCAAGAGCTCAAATATAAAGAAAATCCTCTGAAAATGATGATGGCAGCACATGTGCTTGACACAGTGGATGAGTACATGGATTATGATAAGAGATGTAAGAGCCTACAATAAAAGTATTTAATGAAAATAAATATATCAATTAATTACTTTAAAGAAAAAGCGAGCTGCTACCATAGATTTAGGGATCAGAATAAACAAGACATGGTGGGTAGTACTACTTTTTGGCCATGATAAAAAGTTTTATTCTATATGTGATTCACTTCCTAACAAATTTTAAACATATAATGGGTATGATCCTATTTATTTATTTATATTTTATGTCATCCCTAGCTGATTACAAAAATTGAAATAGAAAAATTAAAATAGCATTACAGTAGCCTATACAAAACAACAGAGTGGCCAGTTGAAATAACTCAGGGTAATGGTTAAAATAGCTAATTAGGGTCACTGTTGGAATCAGTGTATTGAAGTATATCAGAAATGTCAGCTTTTCAAGCACTGCTCTTGTTATTGTTATAGATATAATAAATGTATGTTTTGCTTTATTTATCTCAATGTAAAAGGTCTTCAAAGGAAGAATAAGTTTAAAGTCCAGTTAAGTTTCTTACAAAACATATCTGGGAAAATTTGATGCTTTCTTTACATATGACCTCATTCCTTGAATTGACTTTATTTATGTCATGGTAAAAGATTTGGTTAAAAAATACATTATCAAGGATGAATGCTTTTTTAAATGTTATAAAACATATGAGTATTCAATGAAATCTAAAAGTTTAAATGTAATCAATAAATTATTTGTGAAATATATTTCTAAAATTTTGTGAAAATTTTGATATCATGTAGAGAAAACAAAAGGATGATATTTTCATTTCTGCTGGGTATACTCATAATATATCAAATTGGAAAGTTCGTAAATTCTTTGAAATAGTTATTTTGCCAATTTTGTTTTATAAACTCTTATGTTTTATTTATAGGCTATAAAATGTTTTCAAAGGAAGAAAAGTGAACATATTCCAAAGGCTTGTATTTACATCACTTAAGAGAAAAGCATTGTGTGATATTTTTCATTCCTCTTCTTGTGACTGACCTTGACTTGTCATTCTCAAGAATGAATGGAACTGGGTCAGCTGAACTTTGCTCAATTCACATCTCACATTTTTCTCCTTCAGGTTTCTTGACAAACAAAAGCGTAGCATGATTTATTTGAAAGAGGGAAATGACCTCACACACAGTATACATAACTATATGCTGGAAAGCAAGACGAGACTAGAAAACAATAAAACATGTCAGAGGTGATGCTGATGAGTGACAGTGAAGACTTGCTGTAGGGATGTCTGCCTCACACAGGTCCTTCCTCCGTTTCATCAAGAAAAGGTGCCTTCCTGTTGTGAAGTGCTGCTGCCAATTTCTCCTTCTGCCACCATTGTCCTTTTCCTGTTATCATGAACATTAGGAATCTAATTTATGTCTCTTAACTTTCTACCGAATGAGACATGGCCTTATATGGTCACTAGTGCAAGCCAGCAACACTAGGATTCATATATTACAGGTTGGACTCTCTGGGAAGTAAACTCTGAAAAGAATATTTCATCCAGTCCAAGACCAAACCAAAGCCGAACCAAAGCCTACTGCCATTGACCGCTTTGACTTGTCAGCATGCAGGAAATTCATTTGGTAGTAGTTTCTGACTCAACGCCTGTGGAAGGCCAAAGGAAGGAAAATAGAAAAGACAGAGAAATTCAGCCATTCACTTGTGCTTGGGACTTTCATCTAAGGATTATCTTGGAAATACCTCTTAAATAAGTCTGCTTAAATCTTTTATATTCCTCTATCCTAGAGGGTCCCTATGAATCCAACCACACAGGTCAAAGCTAAGAAAAATAAAGATTTGTCAAGGGAGACGAAGATATTTATTTTCTTTCAGATTATTGTCAAGAACAGGATCTTATGGTCCCTTCTACCTATATGAATGGCTGGGAAATAAATGTTTGTCAAAAAGAAACAGAATGCTTTAACTTAATCAACATGTAGTACTGCTATTTGAATAATAATCAGGGAGCCCTTAACAATGAATGAGGTGAATGACTAGGTTCAAAAACATACTCTATTTTCCCTAAAATATGCGTGAACCCAACAGTGTAATAAGATTGAATTACAGTTTCATGGGTATACAATGCTTTCTATTTTTGTAAGTTTTTATACCAGCATATAAACACTTTTTTCATTTCATAAGTCTTTGAAATGTGATTTACTGTGATTTAACATATATCCATAATTTCACCATGAAAAAATCGCCCCGTTCTCAAAAATTGAAATAGCAAGTGAAAGTAAAAGAAGATGATAATTACAAAAATCTCCTACTCATTTCTTTTCCATTGGCGTCAACATTAGGGCCCTGATGGCTTAGTGGGTTATGTGTTGGCCTTCTAAGCACAAAGTCAGCCGTTCAAAGCTGCAGCTGCTCCATGGGCTAAAGATGAGTCTTTCTATTCCCTTTAAGAGCTTATGTTTCAAAATGTACCAGAAAAGCTGTACCTTACCCTGTAGCATTAATATGAGTTATAATTGATTTGAGTTTTTTGGTTCCTTGACATTAAAGAACCCAAGTAGCACTCTTGGGGCAGCAGTATATTATCAATTGCAAAGTCTGTGTTCCAACCCACTCGGTGCTCTCTGGGAAAAAGCTGAGGCTATCTAGTCTTGTAAAGATTTAAGCTTCAGAAACGTGCTGGGTCATTATGAGAGGAATGGGCTTACTGATGGTTTTAGTTTCCTTTCCACACACCCCTCTTCTCTTCATCTTACATCGTGTTGCCCACACAGGTTTAGGTGGCACTGTAGCTTGTTTTGCAATTATATTCATTGTCCCACCTTTCTTCATGTTGACCCCATAGTCTTTATAAATGAGCAAAGAATCATGTAAAGAATCATGGTTATGGTGAAAAAAAACATGATGGAAGGTATACGTGAGAAGTGCGCTTGATGGGCAGCCTTGAATTCCTAGATGTCGCAACATCCTCCTGATTTTGACACAGTCTTTTCTGATGACCTTCAGTGGAAAGTATTTGAATTTTCCTTCTTTTTTGGGGGGGGAGGGCATCACTGCCCTCTGGTGGTGGGAGTAGGAGGCCCAGCCTTTGCTCGGTGGAGCTGGAATCGAACCTCCATCCCAGTGGGCCGCAGTCCCGTACACAACCACTACGCCACTGGGGCTCAGCCCCTTGAATTTTCCTTCTAAAAAAGACTTTTACCTTAAACAAGTTCGGCCATTTCCATATTTTGCTGTGCAGTCAAATTCTCATAGCGAGGGATATGTGCATCCAGTCATGTGTATTCTTGAATGTGGGTCACAGAATGCATTTATGTCACAACCAAAGTGTCACCCAAAAGTATAATCCTGAAGGATATTATTCTCCTGTAATTAAATAAACTTGACTCAATGTCAGTGAATGGCTAGATCAAAAGCCTAGGAATCGGGGATCTTTGGTTTCCTTCTGCTCTAGCTTAGGATGCTGCACAAGAAGAGCTAAGTAAGAACCCATCCAGCCACTCTCCAGTGAAGCGCCATCACAGAGATGCTTTACATCAGAGAACAAAGCTCTAGGCACATACGTATCAAACATGTGCTCTCTAGCAAAACGTGGCTTTCCATTTAAAGAATGCATACTTTTGATGTTTACGGTTCTAGGTAAGGGTATGTGTGTACCTATGGCAAGAAGTGGCTCCTTCTGTTGCATAGAGAGTTACAATGAGCCAGAGAAGATATGATGGGCCCTCCCCACACAAGACATATGTGTGCATGAAGGGTATGGCATATATGGTACTGAGTTTTCCTGAGTTCTAGCTTTTCTAGAACCTGATACTTTATTTTCATTGGCAGGGGAAGAATGGAGACTTTGATAAAAAACTAATTTGTCCAAATTTTATCAGTATGCATGCTTATAAGAATTATGACACATGAACTGCCCCTCAGGATAACTAAATAATTGAAGCTGTGATTGAGAAGATCAGCTAGCTCATAATCATTTATGGGCAATCTCGGTTCTGTGCTTGAACAAGAGGGGGGGAATTGGAAATACTCATGTCAGAAATATGGCTAAAAGATGTTAATACATTGGAGAGTTAATAGTTTATGAATGATTATTGTGGGTCTATTGAACTCTCAGCATTTTTCAATCTGAGGATGATATAGAGAAGCCAATGCAAAATAGTTTCATTGACGTTCTGGAGAGAAAATAGCTGCCTAAAAATAAAACACCCTCCCACTCCCCAATCATAGTGCTCCCAATTACCAAAGCTGGAACAAGTTGAGCACTCAAAAGATGTAAAATACTATTAGATTATTGACCAAAATGTAAAGCAAATATCTTATCTTTATAGCATAGTCTCTACTCACATAAATAAATTATTCACTACAAAAATGAATGTGGTACATAGGTAAATCTCCCAAGAAATTGTTCAAATCATTTTTGTAGGTGCTGTAATCACAAGGCGGTAAAACATGACTTCTGGTTCCTACAGTGTGGGTTTGCAGAGTAGCTTCCTTCAGAAGAGTGTAAGAAAGAGGAGAAAGCCTGAAGGAATCTGACAACCACTACCTGATCCAGGTGGATAAGGTCAATACTATCAGTGACAAATCAAATTGATCCTATGGGGACCTGCTAAAAGGTGAGGCAAAGAGGACTTCACCTCAGTGGATTTACTCAAAACAACAAAAAAACAAAAACCATGACTTCAATATAATAAGGAGGAACACACCAAAAAATTCCAATTAAGAGACATTTTACATTACACCTTCCTTCTCAAATAATATTCCTCAAAATAATATTCAATCTAGTCCAGGGAAATATAAACTCGAAAAGTTGGAGAAAGCATTCATCAATAGAATCCTGTACCATCTTGGGTAGACTTCTGGAACAAAGCAATGAACAAGAGGCAAGATGAGTGAAATTGAAATAAAAACCTCTAGATGATGTCTCAATATTCTTTCAGTAATCCTGAGAGGCTGCTGTGACAGCCTATATTAGCAATAGGTACCGTTGTGGGCCATCAGAGGACTCGACTATTTTACAAATTTTCTACAAATCAAATATCATTGTAAAATATGGTTTATTATAGAAAAATTATTTATGGATAATAAAGTTTTATCTATTCTAAAGAGTAGAAGCAGAACTTTCAATTGTATACTCAGTATGACGACACCAGCATAAAAAAGAAAACATGTACTAGGAATAAAGTATAGAAATACACCAAAATCTGGATAATAGCTATAGTTAGGTGGAAGGATTATGGTTATTTTATCCATTTACCTGTTTGTCAATTTTATGTAATGATATCTATTGGTTTTATAATTACAGAAAGAAAATGAAGATGTTTTATGGATCAAAGAACTACTAGGTGCATTTGTTTTGCATGTGAGCATGCAAAAAGCAGAGAGCCAACAGTATTCCTTTGATAAAATGTATTTCTGGGGACGTGCAGCCGTGATGTCAACGAAATAAAAGTCAAAGCAAGAGTGAAATCAAAGCAGTTATATTTTCAGCTACTGCATATGTTCAATCGTCACCTTGTAACAAAATTTTTGGTCTTTGTGGTTGGTAGCTTTCGGCTTAGGCATGCATTTTGCTTGTGCAGACCCTTCGTAACCTAAATTACACCTATATGAAAAGCGTATAAGAACTCATCTCATGCATTATTTTGTATGACAGCCTCCCACTAGTTCTTTAAAGAAAAATCACCTCTCTCTCTTTCTTGAAATTGTACTTCTACAAAATTATAAATACAAAATAATGTTTATGATACAGACACACTCACATTACTGAAAAACTGCCAGTCCAGCCAAGTTGACCCACACCCTTAACCATCTTAGTGAGCAAGATGGCATTCCTCACTGCCAGACCCTTGTCGTGACTATGCAAAACATTGAGATAATGGCTTTTTCATATTGTCATAAAGGCAAAATGTCAAACATGGTGGTTGACAATAAGTGAAGACTGTCAAGAAAGTCTTCTGATGTCACAATATCTCTGATAGAGCATGATCGGAAGAAAGATGTCTGGGAGGTATAATATTCTTTATCAATAAATTTCACTATGAGCTATGAAGCACCTTATTATAAGCTATCTAAAATAATATTTATTCCTCTTTTAGTTAGATGCTCTTATAGATATGAGAATATTCCCTTTAAAACTGTAGCTTCATGAGCAGCAGAATTCTATCCTGTTTTCAGAGGCTATGAGTACTAATCATGGAATTTTCCTTTAATTGCTAAATAATAATTGATGAGTGAGGTGCCTGAAAACGATAAGAATAAAGTCAATTTTAGATCTAGAGTTCGCATGAGAACTTTCAAATGTACCTATATTAGTTTTCACACTTAACAAAAAGTAATTGAACATGTACTCTCTCCCCACACCAAGTGCCCCGCTACTCCTGAGCTTTAGAAACTCATATGAACTTTTAAATTAATGTGTGATTACCTCCATTAAAACCACTTCAACATAATTATTTTAAATGTGATTTTTTTGCTGGCCAAATTCTTCTTATCACCCAGTGCATTGCCTTAATAATGTAATAACGAGATTCATCCCTGCTGCAATCAGGAAGATGGGGTGGTGTGCTCTTTTTTAATCAAAGATGCTGCAAATGAGAAAATTAAATATCGAGTAAGAAAATGGATTGTTTTCATTATAAAGTGAGCATCAACACTAATTAGATTGTGTACGCACGAATACATATGAAAGCATAGAAATAGATGTTATGAAACCCGATGGTAGCTAGCTGACCTTTTCTCTCTCTTTTTCAGCAATGTGACTCTGACCTTTCTAGATTATGCCCATGAACTGGCAGCACGCCGCTGATTGCCACCTAAGTGCATGTAATGGAAGTGGCTGCTGGGGATGTCCTAAACCGTTTCACCAGGCAGAGATGGCAACCTCTTAAAGACACTGAAAGCTTTAATGGAAACGATTCGATTTACTTGCAGGAGGGATGTCTTCTTGCTTGAGGAGATTAATCAATTCTTTCATTTGATAGAAATTTTAATTGAAGACAACATCCAGAGGTGAAGTAGTGTGTAGCTTGCTGCCTCTTTTGCCATTCTGTCATATTAATTGGGATTGTCCTAATATTTTCATTGTTCAATACACTTGACAGAATCACTAATTTACATTAAAATTGTTTAAGCATGAATTTCATGAGAGGCACTCTTTGAGCAGCATGTAGGAAGCATGATATAGTAGAAAGATAATTTCTCAGTTTTTCCAACAATGCCAGATAACAGCCACCAATGAGGTGTGAAACTCAGTGCACACTCATATTGGTAACTGAGGTAATTTTCTTTGAAGCAAATATTTACTCGGAAGCTACCACTGCCTGTTATTAATGCTTCTCTACTGTGTTTTATTCTTCCTCATGAGAAGAGATGTTATATGTATACTTCTTTGGTGCATGTCTGGCTGTAACATTCACAGCATGCCATTAAAGGTTGTCAAGTAGGCACGAGACTGCTGCCGATGATGTGGGCAGTTCAAACTCCCTGCCACTGCACAGGAGTAAGAGGAGGCTCTCTGGTCCTGTGGCGATTTAAAACCTTGACAATTGTACACTGCATCCTTCTGAGTTGGAATTGATTCAATGGAAGTGGATTTGGAGTGCTTTCAGATCTTCAACTAGATTGTTAGTGACCATCAGCTCAACAATTTGGGGAGAAATGACACAATTAAAAGATAGAAAAATAAAACCTCTGCGATGCACACCCACTTAGCATCACCTTGGTATTCAGGTCTGGCTATTTTTT
>PVJH01028129.1:0-27714 GCA_004026705.1 Nesogale talazaci
CTGCCCGGCGGGGGGGGGGGGGGCGGTGAGGGCGGGGCCGGGGCGGGGCGGGGCGACTCAGGGCCCGCCCCCCCGCGGCCCGGCTGCACTGCGGCGTCCAGGGTGCGGGGGCCGCGGTCCCGCCCTCCAGGAGGGGACTGAGCGTCGACCTCGGGTGCGGCCAACCCAACCTGCGACAGGTGGCCAGGGCGCGCCACCCTCACCTGGGGGAAGGAAAGAGGGTGGCCACGGAAGTGTGTGTGTGTGTGTGTGTGTGTGTGTGTGTGTGTAGTGGTGTGTGTGTGGGATTAGGGTGGGGGAGGAGGTTGTCAGTGTCTATATTTTTTCATACAGCAAATGCCACTAAAATGGCTGCTGCTTCTCTGTTTCCCTAGAAACCATTAGTCTTCCCCAGCAGCTGACAAAACTTGCTGGCGGTTTCTTGCTCACCTTTCTTTCAAAGGTGGTATTGAGGCTTGCGCATGGAAACGCCCACAGTGGTGTCTGAGTGTGGAACAATTTCTCCCAAGTGGGGGGCGGGGCGGGGAGGGGTGCTGGGATGGGTGAGAAAGCCCTGCCCGAAGTTTGGGGGCCGAGTTAACCGGCCTGAAGGAGCTGGACAGAAAGGCTGCTGTGGTTCCGGAGAGCATGGCAAACCGAAGTCTCTGACTGTGAACCTTGGACCTGCTGAGACGGCCATCTACACCGTGGAAAGTAATGCGGTGACCAAAGGGGAGGAGTTACGTTGCCCCATAGCAGAAGCTGAGGGCTTAGGGATCAAGATCCCCAGGAAGGTGGGTGACTCCATTCCAGGGCCCGGAGCGTGAAATAGATTGCTGTGTAGTGTAAGGGTTCACAACAAATGTCTTGCTTCCAACTTGTGCAGGGACACTCGCCGGAAATGAAAGTGCTCGCTGGTGGCTATTTGGGAAGTTGGGAGCAAGCTAGATCTTTCGGCATGCTCCCGTGGCGCAAGGAAGCCGGGTGCCTCGGAAGACAGGGCTGGCAATCAGCTCCCTACGGATTGCAGATCTCCCGTTTTCCTCTGCCCAAGCCGGGTCTCCGTGAGCAAAATCTACAAAGCCAGCAACAAGCTGGCCTCCTTCCTGTTGACCTTTGTGGTGAGAATGTGGGGACAGTCAAGGGGTGAAGAGGTGTATTGTTCTTTCCTCAGGGTTCTTTTTTTGGGGGAGGGCGGCATCACTGCTCTCTGGTGGTTGTGGAAGCTACCCCGTCTTGCTCCTGGAGAGCTGCCGCTGGATTTGAATCGCCAAGCCAGTGGGTCACAGTCCCGCACTCAACCACTATGCCACTGGGACTCAGCCCATCCTCGGGGTTCTTTTAAAATTGTTTTCATTTTTATTTTATTGTGCCCCTTGGCACAAGGAGGCTGGAGAGGTTGAGTCATCAAATACTTTCAGGGGCATTTCCATCCTCAGAACAAAAAAGTGCTCCTTAGAGGCAGGCATGGTGAGACCTGGCTCATGTCCTTGGAAGATGTTGTCAGGAGAGGCCAGGCCCTGGAGAAAGGCATCATGCTTGGTAGAGGAAGTGAGGGGGTGGGGGGTGGAGGAAGGCCCTAGACAAATGCATTGACGTGGATTGTCCCAGTAGCTGCAAAAGTGCTCAAACAGCAGCACTTGTGAGAATGAGACAGGACCAGGCAGTGCTTTCCTTCTGTTGTACAGAAGGTCCCTCTGGGTTGGAAGCCATTTGGCAGCACTGAACACCAGCAATAACCAAAAACAAACAAATAGATTTGCTGCTATCGAGTCGACTGTGACTCAGTGACCTGTAGGACAGGGTAGCTCATCCCCTGGGAATTTCTGAGACTTTATCTCTTTAGGGAAATCGTCTCACCTGTCCCACCAGGAGTAGCTGGTGATTTCGAACTGCTGGGCTTGCAGTCAGTCACCCAATGCATAACAACCCCCCAAGGCATCTGGGCTCCCCAAACTCATAAAGCTACCATCCTATTCAAGCCCTCATAAGAATGTGCCATCTCCCCTCAGCTCCACAGTCTGGGTCTGGTTCCAGACTGCCCCCGTGTCCCCCCAGCAACACCTTCCCGCTCGGCCTGCCAGCCCAGGTGACCTTCGCTTGGCTTACTTCCACCAGGCATTAGCCAAATACATTTAAGCTATTACAGCATCAGGGATACGTAGCCGTATTTACACTGTTGCTTCTTTATGAGACGAGTCTGAAAGATAAAATGAGTGTCAGCTGTGTCTTAAGTTCTATTTATTAAGGCCTCAGAAAACTATTGATAAATGCTTCAAGGTCACCAAATGATTCCTCAAAATGCCGTCCCTCAGATAATGTCTAGAGGCAAGGCGCTATCACCCCACCTAATGTTATACAGCAGCTCGGGGCTCTATGATTTTTGGCCATGTTGTTGCTCTTGTGTGCCCTTAAATCTAGTCCAACTCTCAGACCTCCTCTAGTGCAGAGAAGGACTGCCCCGTTGGATTGCCTGAGCTATGGATTAGGTGCTGGGTTGCTAACTGTAAGGTCCGTAATTCAAACACCTACCCTATAGGAGAAAGGTTAGGCTCTCTGCTCCTCTAGAGATGTGTCACGTCAGCAACCCTACACAGAGTCGCAGTGTGTCCACATCCACTGGACAGCAATGGGTTTGAGTTCAAGTCTAAATCTTTGTAGCAGCGAATCTCTAGGTCTTTTCTCCAGCGGCTTTGAACCACTGACCTTGAAGTTAGCAGCCAAGCACCACAGAGTCATGGGACTCGGGCCTGTGACTGGGCCATGCTGCCCAGTGGGGAAGGCATGTTGCACTGGGCACACTCAAGCTTCTGCCCTGGGTGGGGAAGTGCTCTGAAGTTGTTGTTCTGAAGTGGGATGGAGTGAGTTCCAGTCCATAGCACACCAGACGCTTCCTAGTATCTGACAAGTTTTTGACCTGAGATTAAACATAATGAAAGCCTCAGTAGAGTTAGGAGGGCTCCTGCTTCTGCTGCTTTCTTTGATTTGCACATGGCTCTGTGCAAGACCCAGGGTCGATGCAAGGCAACGATTTCCTTTTCCGTGCTGCAGCTAAGAGAGCTCTGTTTGGTAGAGATGACATTTTAGACACTAGAGAACTGTATTTGGGAACTCGCTGTCCACCAACTCAAGTGGAAGCGGAGGAATTTATATTTGAGTACTCTAGCTTTCAGTGTGGAATTTGATCACAGGTTTTCCCTGTGGGTTTGGTCCTACATTCCCACCTGATCTGTACATCATTGAATTGATTAAGTTATGCTGAAATTGCTTTGGAGTGTACTGCTTCCAGTAGCCATATTTTTCCTAGTCAACACTGGTTTGGGATAGAAAACAGATTCTGTAAGTTATGTGCCGCTCCTCACAATAACAAGTTAGCAGAAGTTCGTGGACCACAGAACCGCTCGGTTATTTAGCAGCCTTTCAGCTCTGCACCTAAGCCAGGGAACAGAAGATTAAATGACTTTTACACTGAATGCTCCTGCACCATCCTTAACAATTGTTCCTCTGCCTGTGCCCATCCTCGCAGCCACTGTGTCCATCCATCCCCTTGAGGGTCCTCCTCTTTCTCATTGCTTCTCCACTGTACCAGTCATGATGTCCTTCTCTAGGGAAGTCAGTCTCTCTTAATTAGCTGTCCGAAGTATCTAAGACGAAGTCTTGCCATCCTTGCCTCTGAGGAGGACTCTGGTTATCCTTCTTCAAAGACATCACTTTGACCTTCTAGTAGTTCGTGGAATTTTCAATATTCTTTTCCAGCACCATAATTCAGATGCATCAATTCTTCTTAGGTCCTCACAATTTGGTATCCCATTTTCACATGCATCTGAGGATGATAGAAAATACCCTGACTTGGGTCTGATGCACCTTAGTCCTGAAAGCAGCATCCTGGCTCTTCAACCCTTTAAAGTGGGCTTGTGCTGCAGATCGACCCAATGCAATGCGTCTGTTTCATCTCTTCACTGCGGCTTCCACGAGTGGCAGGCTGCTTTCAGTAGTGACAGACAAACCTCCCGGCCAGAGGCCCTCAGTTCTTTCTCTGTGGTCATGAAAGTCCACCACCTCTCCATCTTCAGGGATCTTTCTTATGGACCTCGGGAGGTCTTCACATTGGGACTCTGAGCCCAGAAACTCACTCCAGTCCAGACCCTTCTTGATGATAGTGCAGTCCCCCGACACCTCTATATGACTGGCCCCTTATATGAACTCAGGGAGATTGCAACACGTACCGTCCCCTAGCTGGGTGGCAAGGAGCTCAAGCTGACTGGGTGGCCTTTCAAGCCACAATTTGCAGAGTAAATCGATCAATCCTGTGTACCATTGAGATCCACTCAGTTGTTTCGTGAGAGTTGCAAGATCCTGACTAGAAAAACCGTTCAAGTGTGATCCATTCCACTGCGCTCAGATAGTGGCAGGTCTCCTCTCTCTTTGTCCTAGAAGCTCACCACCTCATCTCTTGTGATCTTCAATTTTGCACTCTATAGTCTCATGCCCCTTGTAACTGTTCGCTGAGCAAAGCCTCTCCTTCCCTTCATGACCATTGAAGCTACACAGCCCTCACCAAAGAAATACTCTCCACACATTGTTCCCTCAGCTTCTACCTCTTCAAACCAAAAACCAAACTCACTGCTACCAACCCAATTTTGAGTCCTAGTGACCTAAAGGATAAGGTGGAACGTCTCCCTTTGGGTTTGTAACTAGAGGAGTAAAGAATTTCACCTTTCTTCCTCCAAGAGACTGATGGTTTTGAACTATCGGTCTTGTGGTTAGTGGCCCAAGAGGCAACCCACAACACTACCAGAATCCACTTCCTAGACACACTCATTTTCTCCTTTGAAGATGTTCTAGCCTCATGAAACTATCTTTGACTGAAAGTCTACATTTCAACACCTCATTCTAGAATTTCTCATCTCTTCTCTGGTGGTGCCTCTGATATAACTATGAGTTTAACATCTGTGACTACAGCAAGCGAAAATGGGATCAAGTCAACTACTTTTCTTACACCTTCAACGTTAATTTCTCCTCAACCAAGACAATTGCATTTTACAGGCAGGGTTATTCCCTGAGGAGTTGTAAGGAATACCACACTCATTAGAAAAGTATAGCTCTTGCCTGGCTCTCCCCAGTGGGCTTCAGGCACTGAAGTGGGTTGCACAGTGAAAAAAAAAAGTATAGCTCACATGGTCCTTTGAGGTCACTAAAGAAGAAATGGGTAATTAAAAATGTCTTATCAGGAAAACCCCCAATGCATAGGTTATAGTCAACAACTTAGTGACTTTGAGTTAAACTTTTGATATTTGTTCATTTGGAATGGCATATACTTGGACTAAAATCTTTCATGATAGGAAACAGGAAAGTGGCTAGAATTTTCCTTCCAATGACACCAACAGATGACCAATGTTTAGAACCTTAGTCTTCACAGTACTAAATTAAGTATTATTGTTTCTTTAGGCGTTTTCAAAGCAGAGTTTTGGGAATTTGTATCATCTTGGTCTGTAAGAGTAAATGAAAATGAAAAAGGAATTATCTATTTTATTTTCATTGTACTTTAGAAATATCTGACAAGATGACAATTTGTAAATTATTAAGGGTTCATGATGCAGGGGGAGTGGGGAAAGAGGGGAACTAAGGGGCCTAAGTGAAAGGAGAATGTCTTGAGAATGATGAAGGCGACAAATGTGCAAATGTCGTCTGCATACAGTTGATGTATATATTGATCATGATAGGAGTTGTATGGGCCCCCAATAAAATTATATATATGTGTGTGTGTGTGTGTGTGTGTGTATCCAACCTGGTATCCCTAGAATGAAATCACTTAACAAAAAGGCCACAAAAGTAAGCAAAAGCTAGATTTGGGGTTGTCAGTGACGGCCTTCAATTGCTAGAATCATGAAGAACTACTGGGATTGTAAATATGTAAGCCATCAGCTATTATATCCCCTTTGAGTAAAGTGACCAGATTTTAAGTGGGACACCATTGACTGGGGGGTGTGGGGGGAAGTTCTTGTTTAAAAATTTGGTCTATATGGAGCAAAAAATTTTTCATAGAATGCAAAAATAGTATTGTAAGATATTTATTTTCATTTTAAAACACCATGGGATGTTGTTAAATTGTTAAAAATCAGGACGTATGGTCACCTTACCTATGAGGAGATCATGGGCAATTGTAGTTCTTTGTTTTACCAAAAGGTTAATGAACAAATACAGTCACGAGGTACAGCTAACAGGAACCCATCAAGTAAAAACAGACAGAAGCATTCCTATCAGAGTTAACATTTGTGAATTAGTTAACAAAACCAAGTCCTAAAATAGAGAGAGGGGAAAAAAAACTTTCCCTCAGAAATAAAAGTCTATGTTCAAAAAGCTTCTACAGGAGAAAGAAATAATAGTTATCTGTGTTGTTGCCTAGACTCATGGCCTGACCACCCACACATTAGGAGTGAAAGTACTTGTCACCCCCACTTTCCTCAGGAAAGTTATAGACTTAGGAATCAATCATTCAGGTTCAAAGTAGATGTCAAGACCAACTATGGTCATCAGACCACCCCTGCCATAGTCTTCCTCACCAAAAGGAAGATAAACATCAATGTGATAAAACATAAACCAGTGATCTTCCAGGCAGTTCCGACTCCCTACGTGTTAGCATTAAAACCGCAGGCGTTTCAGTAACTGGCTTTCTAAAAGTAAATAGCTTTCTTCCAGAGCTCCTCTGGGTAGACTCAAGCCTTTAACCTTTCAGTTAGCAGCATGCTAAGAGTTGACACCAGGCAGGGACTCCTACCCAAATGAAGACTGCTCTCAGTGTCAGTAATGTTCCACACTCCACTGTCAGAAAATAGTAGAGAGAAACATGGATAAATTATTTGTTGTGAGGAAAATGTCACCAAGTTACCACATTAATCTTAGGTCTGCCTTTTGGTGACATAAAAAAAAAATTTCTTTGCTTTTAATATCCTATGAGAGAAAAATGGTACCTGCTCCAACTGACAAAATCCTACCTGTGTTAGTATACACATTTTTCACATTAATAGAGAAAACTACCTTAAGAACAATATCTAGTGCATTATCATCTCCCAGTAGTTGTTGCAATTTCCTTCCTCAGGTAATTGAATATGGGATCATAGACACTTCAAGAATAGATTGTTTTCTAGAGTGGATTACACAGAGAGAATAAGCATAGGGAAGAGAGAGTGTGACTAAAAATATTATTGATTATCTTAAAACAAGAGCTTATGGAACTCAAGGGCAGTAAAGCAGCATTTCCATTGAAAGTGCAAAACATAAATCCTAACTGATGTGATAGATTGAATTAGGCCCCCCCCAAAATATGGCTTATAAATCAAACCTTTTGTTCCTGTGATTATGGCCCCATTTGGGAATAATTAATTAAAGAGGTAGGATTAGTTTAGATGCAGTTAACTTCTTTTGTGATATGAAAGAGATGAAGCAAGTGAGCAGAGGAGAGATGGGGCAAGATAGATTGCCAGACACAAGGAACCAGGATGCAGAAGCTAAAGAGTCAAGGACATTGCTCCAGAGATGACCGTAACAGAAAGTCTTCCCCTGGAGTTAGCACTCTGAATTTGGAATTCCAGCCTCCTAAATTATGAAAAATTCTGTCTCTGCTTGCTAACTACTACCAGTTGGGTTGTTCCTGTTATAATAGCACTAGATAACTAAGCCTATACTTGTCTTACCAGCTTATCATAATGGGGTGGTTTGCAAGTTCCTGTGATGTCTGAAGGACTATTACTGGCATTTCAAATACCAGCAGGATCATCGAAGGTGAACACGTTTCAGTGGAGCTTCAAGACTAAGAACAGACTCTGAAGAATGAGTACATTGTCCACTTCTGAGGGATTAGTCACTAAAAACAGAATGAATAGCCACAAAACATTGTCAGATCTAGGTTGGGGAGATGAGCAACTCAGGTTGGAAAGCCCTGAAAATCCCACCAAAGAGCTGCCTCTTCACAGGTGTCGTCCTTGTGTACCATCAGGTTGGCTCTGGTCCACAGTGGCCCTGTGCACAACACAATGGAACATCGTCCTCACAAATTGTTCCTATACTTGAGTCCACGTTGTCACCACTGTGTCAATCCAGCTCCTCAAGGGCCTTCCTTTTTTCACTGCCCCTCTACTTTATCAAGCATGATGTCTTCTCCAGAGAACGATTTCTCATGATCACATGTCCAAGGTATGTAAGATGAGGTTTGCCTTCCTTCCCTCGAAGGAGAATTTGGGTTCTTCTTCTTCTTCCAAATTGGATTTGTTTGTCGTTTTGACCATCTGTAGTACTTGCAATATGAGGCCATTGAAAATACTATGGCTTGGGTCAGGCACACTTTAATCCTCAGAGTAACATTCTTGCTTTCGATACTCTAAGAAGGTCTTGTGCAGCAGTTTAAGCATTGACTATGAATCCAAGTAAGACCAAAGCCCTGACAACTTCAACCTTTTCTTCATTTATCATGATGTAACCTATTGGTTCTGTGGTGAGGACGTTGGTCTTTATATTGAGTTGTAATCCGAAATGAAGGCTGCAATCCTTGATCTTCATCAGCAAATGCTTCAAGTCCTTCAAGCAAATGCAGGCAAGGTTGTGTCATCTGCATATCCCAGGTTGTTTATAAGCCTTCCTCCAATCTTGATGTTTCATTCTTCTTTACACAATTCTGCTTCTCTGATTAATTGCTCAGCATACAGACTGAACAAATATAGTAAGAGGATACAACCTGGTTGCATATTTTTCCTGATTTTAAACCATGCAGTATTCCCTTGTTCTGTTAGCACTACTGCTGCTTGATGCACATATAGTTTCCACCTGAGCACAGTCAAGTGTTCTGGAATTCCTGTTCTTCTCAAGGTTATCCATAGTTTGTTATGATCCACAGTCAAATACCTTTGCTTAGTCTATAAATCCGTCTGTCAGTTTGTCATACTTTGGTCACTTGTGATGCTGGAAGCTATGTCATTGATATTTCAAATGGCAGCAGAGTCCCCCAGAGTGAACAGGTTTCAGTGAAGTTTATAGACTAAGAAGGAATCGACTGCCCAGTTTGGAGGAAATCTTAGATAAAATCTTAAATAAAGGATGGAAACATTGTCAGAGACTGAAGATCTAATGAAAGGAAGCCTCCTCAACATAGAATCGACCATGGCGTGAAGTAAAACTTTCAGGACTTCTGTTTGTGAATGGGACACAACTCAAACAGAGAAGAAAGTCACAAACGTCTATTAAAAATCAGAAAGTAGGATGTATGAAGTATGAAGCTAGGGAAATTGAAAGTCTCAAAGTAAAACAGAACTCATAAATATTGATATCCTAGACATTAGTGATCTGAAATAATCTGGTATTGGCCATTTCCATCTTGAAATAATATGGTTTGCCATGCTGGAAATGACAAATTCAAGAAAATTAGTGTCAAATGGACCATCAAAAGAACATTTCAAGATTTAACTTCAAAATTTTTCAAGTCCTGTCTGTGACAAGCTAAGAACAGGTTAATACATACAAAGGAATCCACTTAATGTTGTTATTCAAATTTAGACACCAATCACTAAAACTAGTGTTGAAGAAACTTGAGAATTCTTCCAATTTCTTTAGCTTAAAATTCATCAAGCATGTAATCAATATGCATTGATAAATACTGGCACTTGGGGTGCAGCAGTTGGAAACAAAGAGAAAGGGGCAATAGTTAGAAAATAGGGCCTTGGTGAGTAAAATGAAGTTGGTGATTTCAATGTAGAATTTTAAAAGACCAAACACTTCATTATTATAAATTCTTTTTCCACAATATCTATGTCAACTTTGCACATGGACCTCTCCAGAAGGAATATATACCAGAAGGAATCAAATTGACTGATATGTGGAGAGAAACAATAGTGAAACTCATTGTTTGCAGACAAAATGAGACTGGGGTTCAACTGTGGAACAGACCACCAATTGCTTATATCTGTAGCTTCAGGTTTAAGTTGAAAACATTACAAGTCCACAAGAGCCAAAATACCAAGCTTGATTATATCCTACTGAATTTCAAGAGCATCTCTAAAGCAGAATGAACACTTTGAACAGTAATGACAAAAGACTTGACAAGCTGTGCGATCACATTCAAAGGACCACACATGAAGAAAGCATAGGATCTTTAAAAAGACAAGAAAGAAAGTAATTAAGATTACATTTCAGAAGAGACTTTCAAACTTGTTCTTGAACATAGAGTACCTAGAGCAAATGGCAAATATGATTAAGTAAAAGAACTGCATATAAAATATCAAAGCACAGCCCAAGAAGACAAAGGAATAGATTATGATAAAATATGTAAAAACCTGAAGTGAACGGTCAGAGAGAAGAACATACTCAAGCAAATCTCAATCTGAAAGAACACAAGAAAAGAATTCAACCCTCAAATTGAAATAGTGAAAGATTCTGTGAGTCTTTGAATGATAAATGACTCAATGAATAGATTCAGTTAATCTATTGAATGATGCAGGAAACATCAAAAGGATGGAAGGAATACAGGGAGTCACTGTACAAAAATCAGAGTAAAAATAAATAAATTGTAGAACATTTCAGGAGGTAGCATATAATCAAAAATAATGAATGATACTTTAGGAAAAACCAAGGTACGTGCCTTTCCTGATTTTAAACCATGTGGTATCCTCTGATTCTGTTAAAATGACTGCCTCTTAGTCTATGAACATATTCTACATAAGTACAATTAGATGTTTTGGAATACACATTTTCACAACATCATCCACAATTTATTATGGTACATACAATTTAATGTCTCTGTATAATTGATAAAACATGGATACGTTTTTTTAATTGTAAGATCATTTTGGTGGCGTAGTGGTTGTGTGCGGGACTGCGGCCCACAGGGTTGGCGATTCAAATCCAGCAGCAGCTCTCCAGGAGCAAGGCTGGGTTTCCTACTCCCACCAGGGCAGTGATGCCAAAAAATATAATTTTTTTGGGGGGGGGCTCTTACAGCTCTTATAATAATCCTTACATCAAATGTGTCAAACATATTTGTACATATGTTGCCTTCATTATTTTCTAAACATTTACTTTCTATTTAGCCCTTGGTACCATCTCCTCTCCCCCCCCCTTCTCATGATCCCTGAATAAATTATAAATTATTATTATTTTCATATCTTACACAGACCACTGTCTCCCTTCCCCCATGTTTTCTGTTATTCATCCCCTTGGAGTGGAGGTTGGGGGAAATGGTGGGGAGTGGGGATGATTATGTGTCAATCATTGAAATCAGTTCCCCCTGCCTCTCCTCCTCTCGCCATCTTCCCTCTACCCTTCTGGTATCACTACTCCCCTCCCCATACACATGAATCCCATGTGTCGTGATCTCTTTTTTCTTATCTGTACCTGCGCACATGTTCCGGTCTAGCCTGTAGTGAAAGGCAGGACTGGGATCATGATAGTGGGCGGTGAGAAGCCTCAAGGAACCAGAGGAATACTGATAAACATCTTACTGGTGTTGTCTCAGCCAAGGATAATCTGACATCATCAATGACATCACTTGCTATATGTCCCCTTCTGAATCCAGTGTGAATTTCCGGCAGTTCACCATGGATGTGCCACTTCTACCACTTTAAAATTATCTTTGGCAAAGTTTTACTTGCATGTGAAGTTGGCATTATTAGTTAATTTCTTATTCTGTTGGATCATCTTTCTTTGGAAAGGCTCAAAAATGAATCTCTTCCATTAAGTTGGCCAGAGAACTATCTTTCAAAGTTCAGAGCATCGACAAGCGAGTGCTTTCAGCATTGCAGTCATTTGTTGAAACGGCTCAATAATGAGCCCATCCATCTGGGAGTCTTGTTTTTCACCAGTGCCTCCAGTGCAGCTTGCATTTTTTTCCTTCTGTAATACTTGATAATCAGCTAGCTCCTTAAATGGTTGAAGGCTGATCAATTTTTTAATTTTCAGTTTTCCTCCTCCTTTTTTCTCCTTTATACCCCTTAATTCACCTAGCATTTCAATTCCAATAAAAGCAAGCTACACTGAAAGAATTAATTTTAAAACTTTAAAAAAAGAATCAATAAAAAACAAGATCCCAAGAATTGCTGAAATAATAATTGAGGTGCTTCAACAAGTGGGTGCAATGCAGGAAGCCCTTGCATGCCAGGCTTTGCCCTAGACACCAAAGAAAGAGGAGAGAACAAATATACTGATCCCCATAGACACATGGAACATTGCTACAGTTAGTAAATTGGAAGGTAAGTAAATGAATTCATAAATATTTGGATACATGCTATAAGGAATAATAGAACAAAGAAAACCTAGAGATGGGGCAAAGTATACACACACACACACACACACACACACATTCACCAGATAAAGCTTCCCTGATAAGGTGACATTTGAGCAGAGCATAGGACCCATTTATACACCACCTGTTCACCTTCACCCACTTGCTGCTGTCCAGCTGCCAAAGAAGCCAACGGACTCCATGCAGGGTCTTGAGATTCACTAGACCTCTCCCTGCTTCCAAACCTAGTTGAAATACCAAACTACTCAACCTTCTTTGCTTATCAGATGCTACCTCCTGATGGAGAAGGAGCTGAATGAATCCACTCAGAAATGTAGAGGGTTTAATTTCCCTGGAAAGAACTTTGAGCAACGAGAGATAGGAGATTGAGTCTGCTTTGCTAACCTTCCAGCTACTGGCTGTTGCTTTCCCATCCTGCTGTTTGCTGCCTGCAGGCAGACTTTGCCTGCCTTGCCCAAGGGAGGCTACTGCTGTTTACTTCCTTAACCTTAGACCCAGCAGCTCCCATGAGTTGAGGGACTTCCAGTATACTAACTGGTCCACAAAAATGAGTAGAACTCAATCCTCTGTACTGCTGGGTGGACCAATTGGCTATTATATTCCTTATCGCTATATAAATAAATGAATGCATAAATATTCATAAGTGAACTGGTTTTGTTTCTCTTGAGAACCCTGTCTAACACAATAGGTTGGGGGTTTAAGGTTTGTCTATATCCAACTACTGTTTCTTATTCTTAGTTTCCCTCTATTCATCATCTTAGTCTGCCTATTAGACAGAAAGACGGTCATTTTTAGATTCAAGATACCAGATCACTACCCCAGCTGATGAAATCATCCGCTTAACTCTCCTCCAGAGATGAGTGTATTACTAAAACATCTGAGTCCTGAAAAATACCTGCTTTCAGAGCTAAAAGAAGCAGAGAAAAGCCTGAACATGATTTTATGTCTTGTCCTATTAAGGCTGCCAATAAATCACACCAATTTATATAAATAAAAGTCATGGCAAGAATGCTGCCTTAATGGGAAGTGCCTCTTTCTTGAGTCATACAAATCTCAGTTGCATTTCTAGGAACAGCCTACAGAATACAACCAAGGGCATTGGCTTACGCCGCAGGGATGAGAAATTTTTAAAAATCCCTGATATCACCTTACCTCACTTTCCCATGACAGTTACTGCTAATTAATCATAGTATTCGTTTCTATCTGCCTGGACACTTTCCCAGCACAATGCCCTGGGCAGCCACTCATAATGATTTGGAGCTGACACACCAGATGAAATCTTTATGTCACTTAATTTATATGTCACAAATCATGTGCCATTTCAACATCCTTCACTGTGTATTAATTCAGTAATGGCCTGATCAGGTTTATCATCTTGTCCAATCACTACCATGATCCATTTCCAAGTTTTCCTATCACCCTTAAGAGAAACTCAGTATTTCCTAAGCTGTGAGTCTCCCATTTCCTCTCCTCATCTGTCCCTGGTAGCCACTGAGAAGCAGTCTCTGTACACCATCACCTCGCTAACACAGAGTCGATACTGGCTCACAGTAAATCTATAGGACAGGACAGAATTGCCCCCCGCGGATTTCCAAGACTGTAACTCTTAATGAAAATAGGAGGGACGAGGGGTTTTGAACTGCAGAACTTTCAGTTAACGGCCCAATTCACAACCATTATGCCACCAGGGCTCTTTTCTGTGTACCCAAGAGTCTTCAAATACATGAAATCATATAATATTTGCCCAGGGGTGGGTTATGACATGATCTCTCTACCTTGAATTTAATTGGTTCAAGAGATCAGAAACCATTATTTGATTGGACTTCATTCTCTGGATCATTTTTTATAAATTCAAGGCTTTTTCCCGCTTATGATTTGTTCCATAAAATTGTCTTCACTCAAGACAAACAAAGAAACACATGATAGAGAATGAGGGGGGCCAGGGCAGAGACCCCAAACCCATCTGGGACACAAGGAAGGAATGAGTCAACCATAGCACAGTATAGCTGTCGGTGCCAGTCAACAAGTCGAGCAGTCCTGAAAGGGGGAGTGAGGATTTGGGGGGAAAAAGAAGAGAAAAAAGACATTGGGAGAGGGCTGAGCCCCGGTGGCGTAGTGGTTGTGCGCGGGACTGCGGCCCACTGGGACGGAGGTTCAATTCCAGCAGTGGGGCTGGGCCTCCTCCTCCCACTGCCGGAGAGCAGTGATGCCTAAAAAAATAAATAAATAAATAAACAAAAAAGACATTGGGAGAGGGAGGGAGGAGGCAAAAAAAAAAAGACATTGGAAAGGCAACAATGAATACTGAAACCCCAAGTTTATTTTACGCCTTGCTTTTAACAATCCAGAGACAACTCAGGGTCATGTTATCTCACAACTAAGCAGGTGTGCACATCAACAACTTCTATGTTCTGCCAAGTTAAACATTCTTGAAAACATTCTGATTTCTCAGGACTGAGAAAAGTCTCTCTTCCTTTATTACATCTACAATGTCAAACCACAAAGGCAAGCAACAGATACTGACATTTAAGTCATAAAGTCTTTAACTATTTCAAAACTGAGCATTGGAGGCTGAGCCCCGGTGGCGTAGTGGTTGTGCATGGGACTGCGGCCCACTGGGATGGAGGTTCAATTCCAGCAGAGGCTCCACAGGAGCAAAGGCTGGGCCTCCTACTCCCACCACCAGAGGGCCGTGATGCCCCCCCTCAAAAAAAAAAACCTGAGCTATAGTGGCCTACAACATATAGCTCTGATGAAACACACAATACTCCTCTGGTTCCTTGAGGTGTCCTCACCCTCCACTATCATGAACCCCGTCTTCCCTTTCATTTAGGGCTAGACTGGAGCCTGTACACTGGTAAGAGCTTTCCAGACACAGAATCCAGGTCAGATAAACCCTCTGAAGAACAGAAATGGGAGTGTTGATACCAGGAGAGAAAGAGGAAGGTGAAGAGGTGAGAGGAGGAAGGGGAGCGGGTCACAATGATACACACACACACACACACACCTAGGGAAAGTAACAACAGAAACCATGGATGAAGGGAGAGAGTGATCAGTGTAAGATATGAAAATAATAATTTCTAATTTATCAAGGGATCATGAGTCTGGGAGGGGGAAGGAGGGAAAAAGGAGGGACTGACACCAAAGACTCAAATAAAAAATGTTGAGAAAATAATGGTGACAACATATGTACAAATATGTTTAATACTTTAAGAGCCCCAATAAAATCATCTTTAAAAAAAAAAACTATCCTTAGTACCTTGCTTATCCAATAGAAAGGTCAGCTCTTGGGCTGAGCCCCACTAGCGTAGTGGTTGTGCGTGGGACAGCAGCCCACTGGGATGGAGGTTCGATTCCAGCTCCACGGAGCAAAGGTTGGGCTTCCTAATCCCACCACCTGAGGGAAGTGATGCCTCCCCCCCCAAAAAAAGAAAGATCAGCTCTTGGGTCAGTTGGTCTTCATGCCATGCTTTTGGTGCTCACCCTTGTTTTTAGACAGCACCCTTACAAAACAAAGACAGTATATTACTGAAAGAACCTGTCGCCAACCGTCCACTAAGTACAGAGTTGCATAGGTTGAAATGTGGTGTTTGCAGTGACTCCATACCTGAAATCCTACTAGTAACACTTTTTTTTTACTTACTCTTGTAAATATGTACCCTATCTCTTCTAGGTTTTAGCTTCTCAACTTCACCAGCACATGACTAGTTAGCATCTGGAATAATGTTTCCACTGAATGACCTTTTGGTACCTAGGAAATCTGGTAAGATCTCATAATCAGAGTATGTTACCCAGATGATTGATCACAGTAAAGAAAACAGTGTTATATATATATACATATATACATATATACACATATACATATATATATATATATATAAGAGAGAGAGAGAACCCAGTGGTTTATTTCTTGATCATGAAATAATCCAAAGTGGTTCAAGTTTGGGGAGATGGGGAGTGTGCATTCTGTTATCATTAGCATTGTTGAATAATGAAAAGTTGGCCACATTAAGCATCTGGCTTTCTAGGGCAGTGTGGGCATTGACTTTTATGGGTCAAGGCTAAAAATGGTCCACCTCAATTCCATTTTATAGAACATTGTAACATACGACTGCCTCTCTTGATCCATGTACAAGAGCCACATGAGCACCACGTAGTTTTCTGGGATTCCCCTTCTAGCTTGCTAAATTCCACACAGTTCAATGCCTTAGCACAGTCAATAAAGCACAAGCACATATGTTTCTTACACTCTTTGCTTTCAGCCAAGATCCATCTGACTTTGGCGTTGATATTCCGTTTTCCACGTCCTCTTCTGAATCCAGTGTGAACCTCTGACAGCTCCCTGTCAATGTGCTGCTGCATTTATTGTTGGATGAGCTTCACCAAAAATTTACTTGCCTATGATATTGATGATGTTTTATATCTTGTGTATTGTGTTGAATCAGCTTTCTTTGTAGTCACTACAAAGATTTCTTGTAGTCACTACACTAAGTAGCTATCTTCCATGCTTTCTGACATCGATTTGTTGAGTCACTTGCAATTGGCATACCCTCAGTTTCTGATGCCTTGTTTTGAAGGTCGTGCTTTCAGAAGTTTGGACTTCTTCCTCGGTACTTCTGATTCTTCATCATATGCTACCTCCTGAATCGATCGAATGCCCACGATCACTGTTCGGTACAGTGGCTCATTGCATTCTTTCCGTCTTCTTGAATTATTCAGTCTTTTGCCGACAGCATCACTCAATATTGCAAGTTGGGCTTGAATTCTTTGTTTGAGTTCAAGATGAGCTCAAGCTTATTTGCTTGCGTTTAAGCTGGAAACACAGGGAATCCAGGACAGATGATCCCTTCAGGACCAGTGGTGAGAGTGGTGGCACCCGGAGAGTGGAGGGAAGGTGGGATTAGAAAGGGGAAACCAATTACATGGATCGACACATAACCTCCTGCCTGGGGAACAGATAACAAAAAAGTGGGTGAAGGGAGACATTGGATATGACAAAATAATAATTTATAAATTATCAAGAGTTCATGAGGGTTGGCGGAGCAGGGAGGGAGGGGGAAAATGAGGAGATGATACCAAGGGCTCAAGTGGAAAGCTACTTGGAGAATGAGGGCAACAAATGTACTTGACACAATGGATGAATGGATGGATGGATGGATGGATGGATGGATGGATGGGTGGATGGATGGATGGATGGATGATGATAAGCATTATATGAGCCCCCAATAAAATGGTTTTTAAAGATATCAGTTTAATATATGCTCAGTGTGTTCTGCCTTTTTAGTTTTTAACTCTAGGTTTTTACACATTACATTACAATATTTGATTTTGTCTTCCTAGCAGTTAGACAAGCTGCCTTTGAAATTTCCTATTTAGCTCTTTGACTTCATCATTACTTCCATTTGCTTTAGCCACTTGAAATGCAAGTTTCAGAACCTCTTCTGATATCCACTTTGATCTTTTCTTTCGTTCGTGTCTTCTTAATGACCTTTTTCTTTCTTCACAAGTGACGTTCTTAATGTCTTCCCATGGCTCATCAGGTCTCTGTTACTAGCGTTCGATGCAGCCAATCCATTCTGAAGTTGTTCATGAAATTCAGGTGGGATAGAGTCAAGGTTGTATTTTGTCTCTTGGGGACTTGTTTTCATTTTCTTCTCCTTCAACCTAAACTTACATATGAGCAATTAATGGTCTGTTCTAGTCAGCCCTTGGCCTATTTTAGCTACTGATATCGAGCTTTCCCATGACCTCTTCTCAAAGATAGCATCGATTGGATTGTGTAGTCTATCTGTAGAAGTCCATGTGTATAGTCACTTTTGTGTTGTTGAAAAAGGGTATTGATTTTGCACAATTCTATCATACAACCTCCACTTTCATTTCTATCACTAAGACCTTATTTCCCTATTACTGTTCCTTCCTGTGTTTCCACTCCAGACCTAGTAATCCATTGATGAAATTTCATTGAGAATGTGGCCTGCTTCCATTATAAGCAGACATTGTGAAAACATTGCTCTTTTCTTGTTCTGGATCTTTCTATTAGCTTGTTGACCTCTGTTTCTTTGAACTTGAGCCATCAGCTCTCCATATTGCCCACCAATCCTGGGAGTCTTCAGAATCTTGCCATCTTGCCTGTCAATCTAGTATTCATCCACCTTTGTAGCTTGAAGTCTGCTGTCTTCCTCCAAATCTTATGTTCATCAGAACCTGCAGCTGCACTCGTCAAGAGCATAACATCCAACCCATAGACTTGGAACTCACCTGCTTCTACTATGTGAGAAATCTCTTTGATATGAACCTCTCTATGTATGTATATACCAGTTATCTGCCATTTTTGTCATACTGTGGTTATGAGGGCAACATGCAAGTGATGCTGGGAGCTTTGTCACTGGAATTTCAAATATCAGCAGGATCACCCAGAGTGAACAGTTTTCAGCAGAGTCTTTACATTAAGAACAGAACACAAAGAACCCTTGGAGATAGAAATGAAACTGGATATAATATGATAGCATTTTGTAAGTCCAACTTCTTCATTGCAAACACCATTTTTCAAAAACAGAAATGGCCATATACACACAGACGAATATACAGGAATCAAATTGACTACATCTGTGGGAAGAGATGATGGGAAAATTCCCTATCAGCAGCCAAAACAACACTAGACCATCAAGTGCCCACCCACTAAGTGAGACTATCCACTTCTGAGATATTATCCACTAAGATCTTATGGGTAGTACCAGGACATTGTGAGGGATAGTTCTAGAAAATAAGTCCGTCTTGTTGGAAATTGCTGGAAATATATCTGGGGAAAAGCTACCTTTACAAAATAAGTTGACTGGGTTAGGGTTAGGAAAAAAAAACAAAACCAGGCTGAGCCCCAGTGGCGTAGTGGTTGTGCGCGGGACTGCGGCCCACTGGGACGGAGGTTCAATTCCAGCAGTGGGGCTGGGCCTCCTGCTCCCATCACCAAAGAGCAGTGATGCCCAAAAACAAAACAAAACAAAAAAAAAAAGGAGAAAAACAAAACCACAGTAGAGTTGACCATAAAGATGTGGACAGCGTGAATCTTTTGGAATCTTCATTTGCTGATGATGTGACTCAAAATGAGAACAGCTACCCATCTTTTAAAAACCAGACATTGAAATATACGAAGTATGAGTTAAGGAAAATTGAAAGTTAGCAAAAATGAAATGGCATGCATAAAGATCAATTCCCTAGACTTACAAGCTAAAATGGACTGGAATTGGCCATTTTGAATCAGACAATCATAGGGTTTACTATGCGGGGGACGACAAATTCAAGACAAAGGGCATCACATTTATCATCGAAAGGAACATTTCAAGATCTATCTTGAAGTACAATGCTGTTGGTGGCAGGATAAGCTCTGACACACGAGGAAATCCAGTTAATACAATTATCATTCCACTGTATGCATCAGCCATTTTGATCAAATATGCAGTCAAGCTGCATTGATAATTATTGACAACTAGGATGCAAAAGTTGGAAACAGGAAAAAACAGCAGTAGTTGGAACATATGGCCTTGGGGATAGAAAAGAAACTGGAGATAACACGATAGAATTTTGTAAGCCCAACTTCTTCATTGTAAACACCACTTTTCAAAAACAAAAATGGCCATATACACATAGGTTTCACCAGACGAATACACAGGAATCAAATTGACTATTTCTGTGGGAAGAGATGATGGAGAAATTCAATATCAGCAGCCAGAACAACACTAGACTATCATCTGTTCATACGTAAGCTCAAATTAAAGTTAAAGAAATTGAAAACACATCTACAAGAGCCAAAATATGGCCTTCACTATATCCCACCTGAATTTCAAGAACATCTCAAGAATAGATTGGATTCATTAACTACCAATGACAAAAGACCTGGTGAGTTGTGGGATAACATCAGGAACTTTACACAATAAGAAAATGACAAAGGTTATTAAAAAGACAGTAAAGAAAGAAATGATCAAAGTGAATGTCGAAAGAGATTCAAACTTATTATTGAATGTAGAGTAGATAAAGCAAATAGAAGAAATGATGAGGTAAAAGAACTGAGCATAAAATGTCAAAGGGTGGCGTAGAGGTTGTGCACAGGACTGCAGCCCACTGGGTTGGAGGTTCAAATCCAGCAGCAAAGGCTGGACCTCCTACTCCCACCACCAGAGGGCAGTGATGCCTCCCCAAAAAAAACAAAACAAACAAACAAACAAAAAATGTCAAAGGGCAGCTCTAGGACAAAATAAAATATAATAATGAAATGTGCAAAGACCTCAAATTAGAAAATCATAAAGGACACAGCATATCTTGAGATAAAACAACTGAAGAAAAAAAATGCAAGCCTCAAGCTGCAATATTAAAGGATTCCATGGGCAACATAGCAAGTGACCCAGAAAACACAAAAAGAAGATGGAAATGATACAAAAAGTCTCTGTATCTAAAAGATTTGGACTGCATACAACCATTTCAGGAGGTAGCACATGGTGAATAACCAATGGTACTGAAGGCATTCACGAAAAACAAGGGTTCAGGATTTGATGGAATACCAATTGAGATGTTGCAACAATTTTTGAAGCACTAGGAGCAGTCATTCATCTATGCAAAAAAAATTAGAAGACAGCTATTAGGCCAACTTACCAGAAGAGATTCACAACTGTACTAATTCTAAAGAAAAGTGAACCAAGAATGGTGCATACCTTATCAAATAAGATCATCGAGATCACATGCAAGTAAAATTTTGCTGAAGATCATCCAACAGAGTATAACAATAGAAAGCTGCCAGAGGTTACGGCCAACTCCAGAAAAGGACTTTGCACAATGGATATCATTGCTGACATCAGATGGATGTTGGCTAAATTCAGAAAAGACCAGGAAGATGCTTGCTTGTATTTCATTTACTATGAAAAGACTTCCATTGTGTGGAGCATAGCAAAGTACCTATTGCCTTGAGAAGAATGGGGAATTTCCAAATACTTCATTGTGTTCATGTAAAATCTGGACCAAGATGCCATCTTTTGACCCTATTAAGGATAAACGGTGACTTTTAAATCAAGAAAAGTGTGTACTAGCATATCCTTTCACTATACTTATTCAATCTGTGTGAATGGTAACTAATCCAAGACACTGGACTATATGATGAAAAACAAAACATCAAAATTTGAGGATGTCTTGTTAATAATACGCAATACACAGCTGACAAGGCTCAAAGTGAGGGGGGTTTGAAGCACTTTGTAATTAAGATCAAGAATTGCAGCCTTTGGTATGGATTCAAACTCAATGTAAAGAAAATAAAAATCCTCAGTACTGAATCAACAGAAAAGATCATAATTAATGGATAAAATATTGAAGTTGTCAAAGATTTCATCTTGCTTGCGTCCACAATCAGTCATCACAGAAGCAGCCAACAAGAAGTCAAACCATACTGATGAGGCAAATCTGCTGCACAAGACTTCTTTGCAGTATTGAAGAACAAGGATATCACTCTGAGGACTAAGGTGCCCCTGTCACAAGCCTTGGCACTTCCCACAGCCTCACATACCTGTGAAAGTTGGACATTGAATAAGGAAGACTAAAGAAGAATAGATGCAGGCTGAGCCCCGGTGGCGTAGTGGTTGTGCGCGGGACTGGACTGCGGCCCACTGGGATGTAGGTTCAATTCCAGCAGCAGTTCCACAGAAGCAAAGGCTGGGCCTCCTACTCCCACCACCAGAGGGCAGTGTTCCCCCCCCCCAAAAAAAAAAAGAATAGATGCTTTTGAATTGTGGTGCTGATGAAAAATAGTGAAAATCGCCATGGACTGCCAGAAGAACAAATAAATCAGCCTTGGGAGAAGTACATCTAGAATGCTTCTTAGAAGCAAGGATGGCAGACTTGATCTCATCTATTTTGGACATGTTTAGACACAAGTCATGCTGGTCAGCAAAACAAAACAAAAAACAAAAAAACACCCAAGCTGAATAATAATAATTAAAAAAAGAACCACCCCAAACCCAGAAGACCCTCGTTGAAATGGATTGATGCAGTGGCTGCAACAATGAGCTCAAACATAACAATTGTGAGGGTTGTTCAGGACTGAGCAGTGTTTCTTTCTGTTATATATATATTTATTTCACTGTGTGTGTGTGTAGTCACTGGTTTTGATTCTCTAGAAAATCCAGCTTAATGCAGGCCCTCTAAAGCCTGTTTCTAGCTTCTCTAGGTACAGCAGAAGGAAACATTGCCAGATCATCTACCATCCTTACAATGATTGTAAAGTCTGAGCCCTTTGGAGCAGCCACCGTGTCAATCTCTTCCGTGGAAGGCTTTCCTCTATTCCACTGATCTCTACCAAGCGTGAGGTCCTTCTCCCAGGGCTGATCCTGCCTGATAGCATGTCTGGTGTACACAAGACGAAGTCTCCCTACCCACTCCCTGAAAGAGAATTCTGGCTTGACTTCTTCCGTATGATTTTCCAATTCAAAGTGGCCATCACCATTCCACCTCCACTCACTAATGCCTGAGATATTCGTCTTTGTGTTTTTCATTTCATTTTTTACAACGTTCAAACTTTCTAGAATTGTGCTTTGTACACTCCATGTCCCAGCTGTGAGTCGCTATTCGCGGCTGTTTCTTCTTATTGTGAGTCTTAGCCCATCAGCAAATCAAGGTCTCCCGAGTTTTGCTCCACCCACATGCGTAGGGTGGACTCTGCTTTAAGAGGCAGCTCTTTTTCCCCAGCTGTATTCTTAGTGCCTTCCAACTCGAGGGGACTCACCATCCAGCAGTATACCAGATAATGTCCTTCTGCTGTTCATAAGGTTTTCAATGGTCCGGGTTTGGGTTGCGTGGGAGGTGGGGGAAGAGTGAGAAGGTGATGTTGAAAAGTCTCTTGCTCTGGTTTTCTCCCATTCTGTCTTACTCTGGGAGCTTTGGTGAAACCTGTCCGTTCTGATTGACCCTGCTGGTATTTGAAACACTGGTGGCATCACTTTCACCATCAGAGCCACACTTAAGCCTCCGCAGTACGTCCAACTGGCAGGTGAGTGGTGCTGATCTCATATAGATAGATGTTTAAAGACCACGATGCTCAAGGCACAAAATCTTTTCTAGTTAAGCTAACGTATTGTTTGATTGAAAAAAAAAACTTTAGAGGGTATTTTTGGTTTAAGAATCACAGGTGATCTCAGAAAAATTGTTCAAGGCTTCATCAGGTCTCCATAGTTTCAGAAAGTCTAGAGTCCAAGAGGACTTTAAATTCTTCTTTGTGTTTTATTTCCTTTTACTAGGATTCTCTTATAGGACCTTTAATCAAAATGTTCAGTAATGGAAGCTGGGCACAATCCAACTCTACTGGTCTCCTGACAGAGGAGGCGGTTGTTTGTGAAGGTAATTAGTCACACATTTATTTCCTCCTTGTATTACTCTCCTTCCTCTGTTGCTCCAGGAGGTGAATAGAGACCAATTATTGTAACTTGGATGGTCACTTTCAAGCTTTAAAGACCCCAGGCATTACCCAATAGACTAGTAAGTAGAACAAAAGCACTAAACACTTGATGAAGCCAATTAATTTGATGTCCCATTAAACCATCACTCTAAACATTCAAAGAAGCACAATCCCATGAAGGGTTTGGTTGTACATAAGCAACTTCAGCTGCTGCTCTTTCTTTTGCTGCTATGGTTGATATTCACGTTGCCTTCTTTTCACTAGTTTTGATTTCCCCAGTTTTGAAAGCTATTTGGCAATGAGATTATAATTGACATCTCTTTATGGAAGAGCATCATCCTCTTTTCCATTAATGTGGTGCAAAATCGCCCATCACACACTATTCTGTTACCTAAAATTAAAGAGTTCCTTTTCTTTAAAAAAGTCAAATTGCGGGGCTGAGCCCTAGTGGCATAAGTGGTTGAGTGTAGGACTGCGGCCCGCAGGTTTGGTGGTTCAAATCCAGTGGTGGCTCTCAGGAGCAGCACTGGGTAGCTCCCATGACCAACAGAGGGCAGTGATGCCAAAAACAAAAACCAAAAAAAGTTAAATTACATTTTTATTCATGTAAATTTGCATTCTTATATTCCAAAACTTTTAACAAATTGCATGTCTTGTGGCTAATTCCTGACCCCTTGTATTTTCCTATTATGAACGATTTTTTTAAATGATCAACAGATTTAATTTACCCTCCCCCTAAAAATTGATTGCTTCTCTTTAAACTAGTACTGAATTGTAGTAGAGCAATGCTCTTATAATCTTTTTTATCATGAATATCTTGTGGCTTCTACCTTTATTGTCTTGCACATTACAGGATGTCTAGCACCCCTAACTCACACCCAGTGGAGGCCAACAGATGTCTTTCATCATTGACAGCCAAAAAAACACACAACCAAACAAATACCTCTCTCACAAGGTGGAATTATCACTATCAAACACTACTACTTGGGGGCTGAGCCCCGGTGGCGTAGTGGTTGAGTGCAGGACTGCGGGCCACGAGCTTGGCGGTTCAAATCCAACAGCAGCAAGGCTGGGTAGCTCCCACGACCACCGAAGGCAGTGATGCCCTTCCCCAAAACAAACAAACAAACAACAAACAAAACTACTACTTGGGGATCTGTTCCCATAATGGCAACTTTCTAGCTAAAAAGAACAGACTTGGACCAAAAAAGTTGTTGCTAAGTGAGATGAGATGGTTCCAATGGAGACCCTATGCACAACAGAATGAAACAGTGCCCAGTTCCTCATAAGAATTTCTATGTTTGAGTCAAATGTTTCAGCCATGCTGTCAATTTATCTCATTGAGGATCTTCCTATAACTTACAAGAACACAATGTTAGTCTCTATACAACTCAAAGACGGCTTCCTCTGGAGCAAGTGATGGGAAAAGGAGAGAGAGAGAGTATGTGTGCGTAAGCAAACCCAGGCTCTTTGATAACACAGGATTGGAAGAGATGTACCACTTCTACCATATTCTGATTGCTTACATCAACCAACCCTGTTATAATTTAGAGGGAAATCCACCAAAGTATAGGGATCACTGAAAGTCATCTTGGCTGACTGTCATTTATAGGGATATTTCCATTTATAAATATGAAGTTTTGGGACTGAGCCCCGGTGGCGTAGTGGTTGTGCATGGGACTGCGGCCCACTGGGACGGAGGTTCAATTCCAGCAGTGGGGCTGGGCCTCCTACTCCCACCACCGGAGAGCAGTGATGCCAAAAAAAAAAGAGAGAGAGAGAGAGAGAGAGAGAGATAGATACAGTCTCAGAAACTCACAAGGGTAGTTCCACCCTGTCTTATAGGGTCACTATGTGTCTGCATCGACTAGCTAGCAATGAGTTTGGGATTGGGTAAGGAAGTATTTCATAGATCTGAAAGGAACAGAAAGCATTGATGAAATTTTGTTCCAAATGAATGGAAACTGTTTCTTAGAAACATGAAAATATCACTTTGGTTATCTGAGACAAAATCACAGTTTATCTCATGTCTATTTTTGCCCATGTACTTTAGGTTTATTCAACTGCTGAATGTGAAGAAAAACTCACTTAAGATGATCACAAATGTAATTAGATCTGAATGCGCGTCTTTGGACACATGCAGGTGTATTTGTTCTAACATAGGAAAGTAAATAAACCAAATTAAGCTGATCCAATTTGATATTTTGGTAACCAAGCGATATTTTAACCAAGAATATATATAAGGGAGTAGATTGAGAAATATGAAGACAAATTGTGGACCAAGCAAAAATTTTTCACAATGGGTCTTTTCAATATCCAAGTACTATTTCAAATATGTACATACTTTCTTCATATTAATGAATGTGTTACATGTATTCCCCCCAAATTTACTTACATATATTAACAATATTATTTAAGAATTTTCACATTCTGTTGGGTCATTTTCTTTGGAATGGGTATAAGTATGGACATCTTCTAGTGGGTTGGCCAGGTAGCTGTCTTCCAAATTTCTTGGCTTAGTTGACTGAGTACTTAAGTGAGTGCTGTAGCATATCAATTCTGGAACCTTGTTTTTGGCTAATACATTCAGTACAGCTTGGACTTCTTCCTTCAGTACCACTGAATCATATTCTACACCTTTAAATGCTTGGCTATCCTCTAGTTCTTTTTTGATATCATGACTGGGTATTCTTTCCATCATCTTCTTTTGATGCTTTTTAGGTCATTCACTATTTTGCCCGTATGATTTCTTCAATATTGAAACTTGAGGCTTGAGGCTTTTCCTTCAGTTCTTTCAGCTTGAGATATGCTGGATGTGATCGTTCTTTTTGGCTTTCTATTTCCAAGTCTTTGCAACTTCATAATATTTTCCCTTTTCTTCTAGAGCTGTCCACTGAAATGTTCTGCTCAACTCTTTGATGTCATTATTTCTTCTACATATTTTATCAACTCTGGGCTCAAGAGCAAGTTTCAGAGTCTCTTCTGACATATACTCTTATCTTTTCTTTCTATCTCGCTGTCTTCCTTTCTTTTTTCTTTTTAAACAACACCAAGTGTTTATTTATTTATTTGGTTTTTGGGCACCACTGCCCTCTGGTGGTGGGAGTAGGAGGCCCAGCCTTTGCTCCTGTGGAGCTGGAATTGAACCTCCATCCCAGTGGGCTGCAGTCCCGCACACAACCACTACGCCACGGGGGGTCAGCCCCCTTTCTTGTTTTTTTTTAATGAACTTTTACTTTCTCCAAAGCTTATCAGCCCTTCTGTCATCAGATTCCAAAGAAAGGTGTCAAAACAGATGTATATATTATAGAACAACATTATTAATATGGCATGTTAGCAAAAATATGCTCAAATTAATTCAACAATGGTTCAGGCAGTACATCAACAGGGGGCTGCCAGAAATGCAAACCAGATTCAGAAGAAGATGTGGCATAAGGGATATGATTATTGATGTCAGATAGCCCTTTCCTGAAAATACCAGAAAGATGCCTCCTTGTGTTTTATTGCCTGTGCAGAGGCACTCAACTTTGTGGATTATTACAAACGATGGCTAACATCGCAAAGAATGGAACCTGCACATAGAGCAGGAAAGAACATATAGATGGAACGAGAGTCAACCGATGGGTCACAAGTGACTCAAGAGTACTCGACAACAACCTATCAACATTGTCAGTACTGAATTTTATCAGAAACCTGTGGTATTAGAAAACAGCAATGCCCTATAAAACTGGCTTACTTCTCACAAATCAAAAAAAAAAAAAAAGAACCCCACCCCATTCCAGAAAAGATGTAACTACTGACACAACGTATGTATGTATGTATGTATGTATACATTATGATGAGTGCTGTATGAGTCCCCAATAAAATGAATTAAAAAAAAAAACAGCAATGGCTAAAGAAACACCACCACCCCACCACCACCCCTGTGTTCAGGAAAATGGCTTGCTGCAAAGAACCACTCTTCCCTTGTGATTTAAAACAGGCTCACAGCTGCCCTGTGTTTGCTGATAATGAGATCAGA
>PVJH01028130.1:0-18539 GCA_004026705.1 Nesogale talazaci
CTGATGTGATCACTCTTCATGCTGTGATCTGATGTGATCACTCTCCACACTGGGATCTGATGTGATCGCCCTCCATGCTGTGCTCTGATGTGATCACTCTCCACACTGGGATCTGATGTGATCACTCGTCATGGTGTGATCTGATGTGATCACTCTCCACACTGGGATCTGATGTGATCACTCTTCATGGTGTGATCTGATGTGATCACTCTCCACACTGGGATCTGATGTGATCACTCTTCATGGTGTGATCTGATGTGATCACTCTCCACACTGGGATCTGATGTGATCACTCGTCATGGTGTGATCTGATGTGATCACTCTCCACACTGGGATCTGATGTGATCACTCTTCATGGTGTGATCTGATGTAACCACTCTCCACATTGTGCTCCGATGTGATCGTCCTCTGTTCTGCGATGTGAATCAGGCAGGACTACAGGCAGCCATATCTGTGAGCCGGGAGGCCCTCTACAGAATCCAGTTGAGCTTTGGGTTAGTCTCTTTGGAGATCTAAATAAGATCAAACAAGAAAGCAGAGAACCTCCCAGGCACAGAGGAAGATTATGTCAAGGCCCTTCTCTGAGAGCCGACAGAAAGAGAGAGGGAGACTGACCCCAGAGCTGGTGTCCTGAACTCAGACCTCAGAGACTGACTTTGTTTCTTGAGTGCTGGAGCCTCAGTCTGCGGTTTGTGCTTGCACAGCACTGAAGAACTAGGCAGGCCAGGTCCCTGTGTGGACATTGGTCCCTGTGTCTCCCTCTTTCTCTGTAACCATGAGCAGCTAGGAAGAAGCCCACCAGGAGTCCAGCTCCATTCAAACAGATTGGGTCTCAAAGGGCACTTACTAAGAAGTGCAGATTGAATAATTGCACTGTTGAAGCTTACACTATGTAAATTAAATGCCAATAAAACTGTTTAAAAAGGAGAACAGCTTCAGGTCCAGCAGGATCCAGCATTCCACCCAACAGAGCCGTCAGGACCTGAGCTCCTGGACCCTCCCTACTGGGACCCCATTCTCAGTGACACTTTCCCTACACAGGACCTACGTCCCTGTCAGCCAGAAGCCTGCCTAGCCCTGCAGACTAACAGTCTCTTCTGAATCACCCTGAACTTGGCCTGGGTCACATAATTACCTCCTTCCAGCCTGTGGTCTCAGGTGATCCTGACCAGAGGTCACCAAGAGCCAAAGGGTGGGGTTGGAGACTGGGGGGCTGGATGGGGAGACTCCGTGGACTCCATTGTCAGCGTGAGGGTAGGGTGGGGTCATGCATTCTCAGAAGGAAGACCAGAGGCAGCTAGTGGGGGTTGGTGGGGGTGGGGCAGATGGTGGGGGACCAAAAGTGTGGTCAGCAAACAACACAGTTGTCCACTACGGCACAGTGACCAGCCTCCACTTGCTCCCACCCATCAGAGGCTAGTGGCCCCATTTTGCAGACAGGACATGCCCACATCCTTGGACCTGTCCACAACCACGTCAAGCTGTGGACATGGTCCACTTTCTTGGAATGCCTGCTTCCCTCTGTGGGGCTACCCCAGGAGGAGCCCAGGTTCAGTAGCTTGGACCCCCCTGAGGCCAGCCCAGAGAAGGCGCTCGCCAGCTCAGACCTCTGTCATCTGTGAAGCACACAGGTTCACTGCAGACCCCACCCCACCCCGTGCGTGCTCGGGTGAGCTGCCCAACCTCCTGCCCAACTCTAAGACCTGGACCAGGCCAGCTCCCTGACTCCACCTTGGTGGCCCTGAGTGTCCTCAATGCCCCAAGATTGACCCCTGACCCCTGTCTGCTAGCTCCCAACCCCATCCCTGACTCTTAGCCTCCAACCTATGTGTTTTCAGGCTCCTGGCCCTGAGCTGTCCAGTCCACTAGCCTTCTGTGCCCCCAGTCCCAAGGTCCCTGGGTCCCAGTCCCCCTGTCTCCCCTTCCCTGGCTCTTACTTCAGCCTGCCAGGCTGCCAGCACTGCCCAGTCCCTGGCCCCTGCAGCTGCTCGTCCATCCCTCTCAATGCAGCGGCAGCTGCCCTAGGCTGGGCCTTTCTCCCCACATCACGGGACCAAGTGAGGCTGCCCAGTCTGGAGTGGTCGGCGCCGGCCACCCTCGATGGCCACACAGAATCTGCACACAGGGCCAGGGACATGTCAGGAGGTCGCAGGGAGACAGCCAAGGCTTCCCAGTCTGCTGGGCCCTTTGTTTGAGCAGCCAGGGCTGGCCCCCGGGCCACAGCAAGCTTCAGGCACAGCTGAGGGGTCAGAGGGCAGATTCCCACAGTGGCCAATGCCACTCAGTCTCCGCCCTGCCGACAGCTGCCTCCCCTCCAGGGTCCAAGGGGACAGGATGGGGGGCATGGAGCCAGGAGGCCAGAAGTGTGCGATGCTGGAGCCCTGGTGTCTCCTGACCCTCAAAGGGGCAGGCTGACCTCCCAGGTGTCTAGGCCAAACTCCAGAGGATCTGAAAGCACAGAGTCACACCCACTTCCCGTGCCCTGTTTCCAGACCTGCGAGCCACACACATGGCACCAGGGCACGCAGACCCACCATCAGGTCGCAGAGGGCCCAGGGACTGTGCATCCCACGTCAGGCTGCCTCCTCTTCCTCAGGCGTTCCCATGAGCTGTCCCGGGAACGAAGGCCCAGCCCACAGCATGTTTGAGGGTGATGTCGACACCAGCCTGCCCAGTCCCCCGTGGGCACGTCTGCTGGGCCCATAGTGACTTTGACTCTGGCACAGGGGTTGCCAAGCGAGGCTGCAAGCTGACAGGTGCAGGTGAACCACAGCTCCACACGCCAACACGTGTGTCATAACTACACAGCCACCAGCGGTGGGAAAGGGGAGGGGGGCAAGCACCCAGGGCAGAAGAAGAGAATTAAGTAGCCTGACGTTTTCATAAAGCAGGAAGCAAGACATGAAACCTCCTCCTCTTTCTCCTCTATCACAGCTGTGGCCGGAGGTGTTGGCGGAGAGTCCTGGTCCACACTGCCCCGCGTGCTGGCCATTGGAAGGGTACCCAGAGGTTGTGGGAGGGGACTTTGGGCTCCCTGCGTTCAGATCTGAACGGCTTAGTGGCTGTCGTTGGCTGTTGGTGCTGCAGGGTTGATTTCCCCTCACAGAGACCTCGGGGGGGGGGGGGACACAGAGTGGACCCCCACAGGGTGGCCAGTCTCCCCTTTTTACAGGAAGGCCCCCTGATGAAGGAGACCCTGAAGCCCTCTGCTTCCGTGTAGATGGCCCTTGGGCACCCCATGGTTGGCTCTCCGCTGTCCTGCAGGGTTGCACTGAGTCAGAATCCACTGTGGCTTTTCATGGGTCAATCTTCCCAGGAACAGACTGCCAAGGTGCTGGAAGTCAGACCACCGGCCTTTCGGTGCTTGGCCGAGTGCTTAACACTGCGTCCCACGCCCCTGATTGGGCGGCGTGACCCTGGGATGAGGAGGCCTTGGGCATCTGTCAGGGAGCTTTAATCCATGATGTTGCCATTTGAATGAATCTGATCCACAGCAGGGCCCTGGGCACCAAGCGCGGGCAGCCCTTTGCACACACTGACGTGGCCTCCCAATTGGTGGACCCATCTCTGCCCCTCCACTGTCCTTCCTGCCTGGCAGAGGGACCCAGGAAGCCTGAAGCAGTCCCCCTCGTGGGCAGGGCCTGCAAAGATGAGAACAGCCTGGAGGCCCAGCCAGGGAGGGCTTCAGTGCCAGGGGACCCTGAGTCACGCAGGACGGGCCCTGACCCCTCACTCGGCACCCTGGCAGGCTGCCTTCCTGCACCTGGGCCCCGGTGGGGAGACACCAGAAGCCCCCCCCCCCCCCCCCCCCCCCCCCGTGTACACTGTGAATGTCACCGCCCTGGGGTGCTGTTGGCTCCTCCGTCGCCAGCCTCCTCCCTTCAGCCGGAGTCCCTGGGCTGCAAGGGGGTGGGAGTGGGTGGGGATGCTCTCACTCCTCCCACCTCTCCTCTCCTCACGTGCTGGCCTGTCTGCCCTGTGTGTGGTCCCAGACTGTGTCTGCTGCACCCCTAACAAGGGGTGCCTCCCCCACACCGTGATTAGGGCACACAGGAAGAGGGTCCCCAATGCAGGCCTAGGCCCCAGAGCGGCTGGGGGATGGGACTCCTGGTTTGAAGGAGAATAGGAAGGCAAGACACACAGGCAGGTGCTCTGGGCCAATGGTGCCGCAGGGCGGGAACTACTGAAGAGGACTTAGCCTTCCTTGCTGGGCCTCCCAGAGCCGCTCCCCCAGCACACGGTGGCAGAGTCCGAGCGAGGTCTATCCCCAGGCCTGGGAGCCCCAGCCGCATCTGCCAGCGGCAGACCTGTTTATTCTGGCCCCACTTGGGGAAGGAGCGCTCTCTGTGTGAGCTGGGACAGGAACAGAGGAAGCAGCTTCCCCGGAGCACCCCATCTGCCCCTCAGGGTGACCTTCGAGCTGAGAATAGACCCCTCGTCACTGATCTGACTGTGTCCTCAGGGTGCCGGGCTGCACCTGATTCTCAGCATCACACGTCTGTCCTCTACTGCGTGAGCCGACGCCATCCTCCTCCAAGCTGTCACCCCTGACCCTTCACCTCTCACCCCTCTCCTTTCACCTCTTCCCATGAATCTGGCAGTCATCCTCCTCCAAGCTGTCACCCCTGACCCTTCACCTCACACCCCTCACCTTTTACCTCTTCTCATGAACCCGGCAGTTGGGCTCCTGCGACTCTTGGCAACAAGAGTATGTTTTGCAGGGAGAGCGTGTGTCCCACCTCCAGGGAGGGAGCTAAGAGTTTCCAGAATCCTCAGGAGAAGCCCATGGCCTTGATTGACAGGCTAGACTCCACCTCTTCGCAAGTTGATGGGAGATGATGTCACTGCCACACCGTCTTGGCCTCTCAGGGGCCCTCTGGCCATATGTCCTTCTCCCAGAACAGACCTCTTGGTCCTTTTGGTGTCCAAGGTACTTTCAGTATCCTCACCAGCACCGCAGTTTGGAGAGATGTCAGGTAGTGGACAGTGGGCAGAGATCGGTGGACCTGCACCACCAAGAGGGAGGATCCCTGGGCAAAGCGGGTCCTTGGAACTCAGGGCCCTCCGTGGGAGACCCCAGACTCAGGGAAGATGGGTGTCAAACACGAGGAGGTCCCCAAGGAGCCTCGGAGCCCTCAGATGCTGGAGGTGGTCAGGCCCTCCCTGGACCCCACAGAGAGCCCCTCCTGAGAGCTGAGGCCAGAGGAATCACTCCTGCACTGGCGGTGGATGTAAGACACTTTTGAGAAGAGAGGATAGCAAGACTTTGGGTCAGGGACTTTGGATGTAAGGTCAGGAGAGACCAGTCCCTGGAGAATGGACTCCATGCTTAGTGGAGGGACAGCGAAACAGAGGAAGGTCTTCGGGGAGATGGACGGACGGGCACAGGGACTGCAACAGTCCCCATGGACTTTAGCATGTCCCCCCCCTTACTGTCAGTGGGGACCTTAGGACACTTGCTGGGCAGTCTGGCTGAACCTTCCTGCCTGGGTGGTGGGCCCGTGGCTCCCAGGCCCAGTGACCCAGGGCAGAGGCACCGGGCAGAGCTTGGGTGCTGACCTCCAGGAGGGACAGAAGTGTTGGTCTTTGAGGTGTGGTGGCTTCTCCCTGGTCCAGAAACATCTGTGAGGCCATGTCCTGCCCGCTGACTGCACAGGGACTTGGACACACAGTTCCTGAGCAGGGACCCGAGTGGGGCAGCCATGGCCTGGAGGGTGGGCTGGGGGAAGAGTCCTCGAGTGGGGGCCCTGGGACGTGGGGAGAGCTGCTGAGGCCTTGGGACACCTGCAGCCAGAGTCACCCCTGGGTCCCCGAGGTGGCCGGGCAGGAAGGGTGGAGGTGGTAGACGTGAGCTGGGTACATGGCTGGGGCACCGGCATGGGAGAGAAGGTGCCTTCAGCTTCGAGTCTGACTGCTGGGTGGTGGGTCCCCCTCTCCCTGCCTCTCCTAGGCCACATGCCCTGTGGGGCAGCTGCCCCCTCACTCCTGGCTGCCCCCTCATGGCTGGACGTAATTCTGGAGAGGAGCAGCCTTCCAGGCAGAACAGGCCCCGGGGTCTCTGGACAAGCTGAGGGATAGGGACATGCCAGACAAGCAATTGTCCCCCAGACATCAAGCCTGGGGCCCCTCCAGGCTCCAGCCTTTGCCAGTGGACCAAGATTGAGTTACCTTTGAGTCCAAGATAAGACCTTGCTCCTGCTTGTCCTCCTGCAGAGCTGGGTCCCTCCTGGGCCTGGGTCTACGGCCAGCAGCCGAGCCTGACTGTCCTCTGGGTGCCCCCCTGACCCTGGAGGGAAGACACTGCCTGATTTGAACCTGTGAGGGGCGAGGGAGGCCGCCCTGGACAAGTCTGTCTGTCCCTCAGTCAGGTACAAAGTGGCTCAGGTGAGCCCGGAGGATAGGGGCCTGGAGGACAGGTTCCCTTTAGTATCATCCTAGCTGGGGCTTTTTTACCTTTTCAAGGGTAAACTCAGCCTTGGAGTGTGAAAATCACTGGTCCAGGGTCAACCGAGAATGGAGTCCACCCCAATGCTAGCTTTCTACTTCCTGTTCTATGAATCATCACTGCCCTTTGCCCTGATGGTGTGGAGCCCCAGCAGGTCCCAGGTGGACTCAGCAGGCTGCGGAAGAAAGGCCTGCCAATCTGCAAGCCCAAAGACACTGCCGAGGAGAAGCCAGCAGAGTCCGCATGGAAGCCCAGGGCTGTGTGTGTGTGGAGACCCAGGGGTGAGGACCCAGCATGTGGGAGAGGCTAGAAAGAGGGGAAAAGGTAGAGACCACTCCAGTTCCCGGCAAACAGCCTGACACAACCCTAGGGAAGTTTGGTGACAGAGGTGATAGTGATGGTGGCAGTAATGATGGCAGTGATGATTGTGTTAGTCTGAGTTGACTAGAGAAACAAATTCAGAGACATTCATATGTGTGTAAGAGAGAGTTTTATATCCAAGAGTCATTGTATATTAAGGAAAACATCCCAGCCCAGTCCAGATCAAGTCCCTAAGTTCGATAGTAGCCCATGTGGATGATCCTAGTCCATAAACTCCTCTTCAGACTCACGCAGCCATGCAATAACGCCGAAGGCAGGAAGAGCACAGGCCGGTGGGTGGAAGGTCTTGTGGAAGCGTCTCAGCGCTGGCGTGGCTCTCACGTGGCTCCTCCAGCTCCCAGGCTCTGGCGGCATCAGTGTGGCTCCACGTGGCTTGTCCACAGAACGTGAAGCAGAGAGAGGGAGTGTCCCGCCTCCAGGGAGAAGACAGGCGGTGTTCCCAGAATCCTCAGAAGGCCCTGTCCTCATTGGCTATGATCTGATGAAAAAACTGGACTCCACCCCTTTGCTCAAGTTGACAGGAGTGATGTCACTGCCACAATGATGATGACAGCGGTGGTGGCTTTAAGTGGTGACAGGGACCCTGCATCCCACTGGCCCATATCTCACATGTCTCTTCCCTCTACAGCCCTGGCCCTCTGCAGCGGCACCTTCTTTCTCAAGCTCCACCTGCTCTCCGGGACGGTGCAGGTGTGTGACACTCCCTGGCTAAAGCCCAAACCAGGGTCCTTGGCAGCTCAGTTTCCTCCCCGTGGGCCAGGACGGTGGACCTGAAGCAGCTCTGATGTGGGGCCAGCGTCCAGCAGGCAGAAATGAAGGGGCCGGTGTGGTTGCCCCTCTGGGCTCAGTCCCGCTGCTTCCTGTCAGCGGTTCAGTGTGGTGGACACGAGCCAGACTGCCCTCCAGTGCCTGGTGTCATAGGCCCCAGCCAACTGGCCAGTCACACTCAGCCACCCCACCCCGTCACTTCCAATCACTAGCAGGAGGACGCCTTCCACTGTCCCCTTGCTCTCCAGAGTGGGCTTTAAACCAGGCCTGCAGGGTAGCCCCAGGATGCTACACATCCCCTCTCAGCTGCAGCTGGAGAGGGTGTCATGCCCTGCCTGGGGGGCTGCCACAAGGCCCCCAGTGGGGATGTGCTCACCCAGCTGAGAAGAGACTCTATCAGGTATCAGGGACAAAGGGGCCCAGGAGATTCATCCCCTAAGCAGAAGGTCTGGGGGGTGGGCATACAAGGATCCCTCCCAGTCTGCCCTGGGTGTGGAGACAGGGCAGGAAGCCAGCTGGCCCTCAGCTGGACGCTGTGGCCAATCCCAGATAATTGCCCACTTGGGGACTTCTGGGGGACAGGAGCCAGCACTGAGTGCTGCTCGGACGCATGGATAAGCTCTGATGCAGCCATTTCAGCTCGCCTTTCTCGGCGCCATCTCCCCATGCCCACCGCAGGGGAGCGGCCAGCTGCTGCTCATGCAAATGAGGTGGGCTTGGTTGGGTTGCTGCCAGGTGCCCCGAGTCAGCTCCAGCTCATAGTGATCAGATGGACAGCCGGACCAGACCCCCACCGCTGGGTCCTGCGTCACCCCCACCGTGGCTGTCTGAACCGGTGACTGCAGCCCCAGGGCAGTCTGTGTGAGTCGGGGAGCAGAGAAACCCCAGACACTCACTCCTACCTGTGTGAGGAAGAGCTTTATATCAAAGGTCAATTGAATATTGAGAAGACACCCCAGGCGGGCCAGATCAAGTCCATAAGTCCGATATTAGCCCCTATGTCCAGTACCAGTCCACGAATTCCCCTTTCGGCTCATGCAGCACATGCAATGATGCCAAATGGAGGAAGGTCACAGGCCAGTGGGTAGAAAGTCTTGTGGATCCTGTGATGGCGGAACCATCTCCCCGTGCCCACCAACACGGCGCTGGCGTGGGTGCCCGCATGGCGCCTGCAGCTCCAGGGCCCTGTCGTAACTCCCTATGTCTTCTCAACGGGAAGAGGAAGCGGAGAGTGTGGGCCTGGCCTCCAGTGAGCTCTTTATCTGCCTCCGAATGAGGCCACCAAGCTGAGACCTGACTGGCATGCCACTCGCTCCTCCAAGCCTCAAGTTGACCACCAAGGACGTACCTGCTGCACAGCCCCTTGCCCTGATGTCCTCGTTGCCAGTCAGCTTTAGTGAGCGGATGCCTTTCCCCAGGGACTGGCCTCTCCTGGTGACCAGAATGTAGGTGAAGTCCAGCCATCCTCGCATCCTGGCCTCGCTGCTCCGGCTCCTCCCGGCAGCGCCCAGTCCCCTCAGTATTTGCCATCTGCTCTGGCCCAGCTTCCACGTGCACGTGAGGGGACTGGGGGTGGGGGGGGGGAGAAGGGGGGCAGGCCCCTCAGCCCGCGTGACCGCCCCCTTGCTTCCCTCACTCAGAAACCGCCTCCTGCTCAGACTGGCCAGATGCCATGTCCAGCTTCCTCCGGACCACTGCTGCTGTGAGCACTGGCCGTGGACCGGGCAGATGACCTCCCAGACAGCTTGGGCCGTCTTCCAGTCTGTCACGGTGCTGTCGGTGGGCCCAGGGTCACGATGCTGCTTCTCTATGGAGCCTAATCCAGACTGACTTTCCAGAGCGGCAGCTTGTGCCACCTGCATCCCGAGGGCTGTTCAGGAGCCTGCCCCTCCCCGTGTCACCCGGCCTCTCTGGTGACCTCAGCAGACAGGTTGAATGAATATGACAAGAGGTGCAGGCCCAGGGCACCTTTCCTGACTTTAAAAATTTTTTTATTTTATTGCGGGCATGACAGCTCTGATAACAATCCATGCGTATCTCCCTTGTGTCAGACACATCTGTGCACACGTTGTCATCATCTTCTTCAAAGCATTTTCCTTCTACTTGAGCCCTCAGCATCAGCCCTCATTGTTAATTCCCCCCCCCTTGTTCCCTTGCTAATTTATAAATAATAACAATTCTTCTTCTCCTTCTTCGTTGTCTTATACTGACTGCCATCTCCTTTCACTCATGTTTCTGCTCTGCGTCCCCCTGGGAGGGAGGCCACACATGGATTATTCTGATCAGTTTCCGCTTTCTCCCTCTCCCTCCCCTTCCCTTCCCTTCCCAGTATTGCTGATCCCCTTATTGGTCCTGGGGAGTTCATCTGTTCTGGATTTCCTGTGTCTCGTCTTAGCTGTATCAGCATACATGCTCTGGTCTAGCCAGACTTGTAAGATAGAATTGGGATGATGATCATGGGAGGGGGAAGAAGCATGAAAGACAATGCAGAGACGAGCAGTCGGGTGCAGTATAGCACCGAGGAAACACGCAGACGGGCCTTTCCCGAGGTCAACCCACACGGGGGCCCCCTGTTCTGCTGGGGTTCATGCTGCGCCACCACGAGGGGCTCCGCACCCCATTTCCTGCGGCTGCCCAGAGTCTGCCGTGCTCCACCCCGTTGGTGGCTTCCCACAGTCGCTGCCGCATAAGGAGACGTCTCTCCAGGACTCTGCGCTCTCAACCAAGGTCCACCTGGCCTCCACATCCTCCTCTGCATCCTGGCGGGGCCTCAGGCTGCTCCCTCCTGCTGCAGGAGTCGTTCATTGGCTGAGTCTTGGGAATAAGGTGAAAGGACCCCGGTCCACCCCACAGGCCACCTGGTGCCTGCACTGTCACCAAGGGGCAGAAAGGGGAGCGGGCCCCATTTCCCTGCACAGAGACCCTCCTGGACCCAGCAGCCAGAGTGAGGTCACTGTGGAAGTGGGGAAGGTAAGGGGCAGGATGAGGAGGGCGGAAAACTGGGAGACCGGCAGTCAGGCAGCAGGGAGGGGCCTCCTGGCTAACGGAGGACCCCTACCACTGGACCTGCTGAATTTCAGAATGCTTGCCAAGCAGGACAGAGGCCAGGTCGCCCCCAGGGTCCGAGGACAGAGAGGCTGATTGTGGACAAGTTTCTTGCTGTAGGCACTGTATCCTGAGTCATTCCTGATCCTGAACTGTACTGGGTATTTTCCAAATACGCCTGGCAGCAGGATCTGCTCTGTGCTTCTGGGTGGTCTCTGAAAGGAGCCATCGAACCAGCAGGCCGTGGGAGGGGTGGCTGCGCCAGACCTCGCTCCAAGGTTGGCAGTGAGTCTCCCCTGGTGGAGTCATCAGAGGAGGTCAGAGGCCACGCCCCCCCCCCCCCCCACCTCGATGCTGTCATGCCTGTTTACAGTCTTGCTTGGGACATTGCAGGCCCTGGGAAAGCCTGCCGGGGCGGGAAATCTGAGGAGGGGCCCTCTTGCCTCCCAGCCCAGGACCACCTTTCAGAGCCCCCAGGAGCCTGGATGAGTGGCAGGGCCTTGGGCCTCTGGCTCCTACTTCTCTAGTATCCAGGGAAGTTCCAGGAAGCACTCAGGGCAGGTGTACAGACCGCTCGAGGGAGATGACGCCCAAGGGTGGGAAATCCTACCCTCAAGCCCCCTACTGGCTGAGTCTGGGATCCCAGAGTGCCACAGATAAGAGAGGGACTTCCCCACTCCAGGGGTGGCCCCGGGTCTGGGTGCTCTCCCCAGACGGTCCCCACTGCCTCCTTTCAGTAGCCCCCCACTGCTCCCTCCAAGGCCCTCCCAGCTCGCCATTGCCCCCAGTCCTCCCGTCCCCTGGCTTCCCACTGCCCCATCCCAGCCCCTTCTGTCCCCTCCTAGATCCCTCCTAGTCTCTCCCATATGGCCCCCTCCAAGCCCACAGCTGCCCACCCTGCCCATTCTCTCTGTCCACCCTTGCATGCAGGCACAATGATGGTCATGGCACATGTCCTGATCTAAAACTGCAGGGTCAAACCCACTCCTTGGATAGTTTGTCCAGTCTTGGGTCCCCTGTCCCCACCTTCCCCCTCTCCCCATCTCTGCCTCTCCTGTCCTGTCCCACCTGCCCTACTCACACGATCTCTTGCTCAGTTCCCTCTGCCACTGGCACTCCCCACAACTCGTCCCTCTTCCCGAGGCCCCCCCCTCCACCCTGAGCCCACATGTTCACACTTCAGTGTCCACCCTCCAAAGCCCCTTCCTCCTGCCTCTGTGGCCTCTTGGCTGGCCTTTGTCAAACACCTGGCCCGAGGGGCTCAACTGTATGGGTTGGAGACCCTGCTCTTTCTGGTTCAGACTTCGGGCTCCAGGACCAGCCCTGCCCACAGCTCTGCTCCCAGAATGGTGTGCGGCTCATAAGAAGTACTTATTCAATAGGCAGATGGATGGATGGTGGAAGAAAGAATGGGTATGGATGGGTATGGATGGGTGGCAGGGTAGATGGGTGGATGGATGGGTGGGTGGGTAGATGAATGGGTAGATGGATGGATATGGATAGGTATGGGTGGGTGGGTGGGAGGCTGGCTGGCTGAGTGGAGGGATGAACTTCCCTGAGCCTCTGAGGAGCATGGCAGTCCTGAACCTGAGCTGTGGTTCTGTTGGTTGCAGGCTGGGTCTCTTGGGCCTGAGCGTTTCTTCACCCCCAGAATGTCTCACGGAGCCCCTGCTCACTCACTCCCCACCCCCTGGAGACAGGGATGATCTTGCTGCTCTCCTTTAAGGAGGGGGGGGCTGGAAGTCTACGATGCCTGGACTCTGCCCCAGCTGTTCTGCTTCTGCCTGCACTCACACCTTAGCCAGGCCCCCGGCGGCATGAGACACCTCATCCACGAGACCCTGTCCCGTGGCAGCCAGTCCCGTGGGGGGGTGGGTCTGGCTTCAGGACTCAAGAGGAAACGTGCTGTGCCGGCCAAGGATCCCAGCTCTGTCCTTGGCAAGGCGCTTCAGGCTGCTAATAACCATGAACTTAATGAGCTGGCACGGGCTCCCTCTCTGTTTCCAAAATACCTCTCTCTGCCCTTTCTCTCCCTCCTTTGATCTGGGCAGACCTTGGTATTCAGAGCTGCCTCTGCCCCACGCTTTCAGGAGGCTGTGGAGGGGCTTTTGTGCCACACCAGGGAGGGGCTGCTGCTGGGGGCCTTGGATGTAGGCTCTTCCCGGGGGAGAAGAGGCCAGTGGCAGTGCCCCCTCCCTAGCTGCTAGGAGAAGACAGGCTGGGCGAATACCAGGGTGGTCTGGAGGGAGCTAGGGGGGCGGGGCTGCCCAAGGGTTCCTGATGGGGGAGGAGGGGTGGTGGTGGTTGGCTTCCCGCCCAGCTGGGTCCTCCCCCAAAGAGTGGGTCTTGTCTTTTGAAAAACAACAGCTGGCAGTTCAGCCGCACTCCCCATTCCCACCCCCCACCCCCCCGCTGGGTTCCCCAAACTCCAACAGCTGGGATCCTGTCCTCCCCAGACCTGAGTGAAGGGGGTCTGGGGGCCTAGTCCTGTACTTACCCTTCATGGAGGAACAAGTGGACTGGGGTGTCCAGCTAGGGTGGAGAGCTCCACTGGAGTGGGGGGTGGGAGGGGGCGGCAGGGCCAGGTTCAGCTGTGTGGTGGGCTCCCGTGGACCCCCCTGAAGACTGTGCAGAGGCTTCTTTGGTCTGGGGGTGCCGGAGTGGGGCGGGGTCTCACCAGCCAGAAAGCAGGAAGGAAGGCCCCTTGCTTGGGACCCATGAGATCTCCCAGCTCACCGAGGACCAGCCTGCTCTTGGTTTCTCTTTAAAAGACTTCTTGGGCAGACTTCGTTTTGGAGAATGGCTGTAGGTCTTCCCCATCCCCACGGATCCCTCCCTACTCCCCTCCCCCAAATCACACAAAACCCCACCGCTGTGGACCCCCTACCGCAGGAGCATCAAGGTCCTGCTGGGTTTGAATGACCTCACTTCTGGACAGCAAGCAGGCCAGCGCCCGGGCTTCTGGATGGTGAGCATCTTCCCTCACGCCGGATATGGGGTCGTTGACTACAGACACGCAGGGCAGGAAGCGGTGGGTCCCTGCTGCTCCCGAAGGCTGGAGGGGCTCATCCACCAGGGTGTGGCCGGAGGAAGGCCTGGAGTTCAGCTGCCCAGGAGTGGTGGCCAAGAAAGGCCGGTGGGGCAAACTCTACTCTCACAGCCCCAGAGGCCTGACTAGACGATTGTGGGTTTGTGGGTTTGCCTTGATCATAGGCATCACGAGGCCCCCAGGGTCCAGTGGGTCCCCCGTCACCTCAAGGCCTGTGCCTCAGAGCGGAACTGCTCTGGCTCTGGGGAAGCCAACGGCATCGTCTTCCTCCTACTGACTGAGCTGCTGCTGGGCCTGAACCTCTGACCTTTTTCCATCAGGGCAGTCCTGTGGGTTTGAACCAACACCTCCCGCCACCCCAAAAACCCTGCTCCCCACCTGTTCTGTGCCTCCTTGGCCAGAGTCCTCAGCCCCCTCAAATTTTTCCATCCCTGAGGGCTTGCCTCCTCCAGGAACACCCTTTCCCCTTCACGCTTTTTCTCCAGGTGTCTTTTTCTGTTGTGCAGATTTGGTGTCCCAGGGCCAAAGACACCCAGAAAGGTGCCCCTGAGCTCAGCTTCAGTAAAAGTCTCCCCTGCACGCTTGGCACCAGACCAAGTAGCAGAGCGAGACCTCCCGGCCAGCCCCTCCCGGTAACCCGACTCGCAGGACCAAGTGTCTCTGACGCCAGCCCGCCCGCCTCTGATTTGCTCCGTCTCGGGGCATAGCTCCGACGTGCTGTGATGCACACCGTTCACTTCAACCGGGCCGAAGCGTGTCGGACAGTGTCGCCCCGCCCCGAGGGTTCCCTGTGACCCTTCCCCGCCCCCACCCCCAAGTAGCTGCTCTGAGGGGGCTGCTTCGCTCCCCAGGACTCCGCGCACTGGGGCACCGGCGGGCCTCCTGTTCTCAGCAGCACGTGACCGAAATTCAGCCCGGCTGTGCGCAGCTGAGCGCCCACTCCGCCCTGCCCCCTGTCCCGCCCCCCGCCTCCGGGGCAGGGAGGAGTTCCGGCGGAGCCTTGTGTTCTCCGCAGGGGCCCATCTCAGGACGCAGACACCCCAGCTCACTAAGTCACCTGTGCTGCTCACTAAGTCACCAGTCTGGCTGTGCTGGGCCCATCAAGCCCATCCCGTCCCGTCCCGGAGCCTCCATCTCCTTTGTCGGTGAGGCAGTGGGGATAGGGCTGGCTGCTCACTGGGTGTCCACGCTTCAAACCCAGCAAGACAGAGACGAGAGACAGACATGGCTGTCTGCTTCTGTGATGATGGGCAGCCTCAGGACCCAGATGGGGCAGTTTCTCTCCGTCCTACAGAGTCTCTGTGAACTGGAATGGCTGGGGTCTGCGACACACACACACGCACGCACGCACGCACGCACACACACGCACGCACACGCACGCGCACACGCTGGTGTAGCCCTGAGGTGCTCGTGAGCCCACTCCGACGCGTGCGGACCCGTGACCTGCACCTTCCTTAACCATATGTGTCTGAGGCTCGCGGAGAGTCCCCCTCCACGTCCTTCTCCAGGGCCTGGTCCCTCCTGCTAACCTGTCCAAGGTGAGTGAAGCAGGCCTCCCCACCCTGGACCTGAAGGAGCCTCTGACTGGATGCCTGCCAGACGGAGGAGCTGGTTCCTGGCGTCCAGGGGACCTTCGCTGTGCCCCACCAGCACCCCACCCCCTCCGCAAAGGTGCCCAGTATTCGCAGGTCTTCCTGACTCAATGCCCCAGCCACACTTCCACGCAGACACTGAAAGGCCATGGCTGGACCAGCACACCTCAGTCGTCAGAACCTCGCTCTGGCCCCCAGCACGCTGAAGAGGTCTGAGCAGTGGTTGCCCAATGCGTCTATATGCATGCATCTGCATGAATCTCCCCAGTGCAGATGCATATGCATCAATGTGCCCAATGAAGCTGTACGAATGCGTATGTATAAATGTGCCTGCCTAGCAGTGTGTGTGTGCGCGTTTTGCTGTCTTCTCTGCTCCGTCCTGCGGCCACTCGGTGGCAGTGGGGTCTTCGTTTGTGACCCCTCTCTTCTTCCTTGTCTCAGTGTCGGTGTCTGGGGCAGTTGGTTAGATGACGCTGTGTGCGGTCTCTGGTGGACACGTCTTTGTGCTTCTTGGGAGTGTCCAGGCGTGAGTGCTGGGTCAGAAGCGGGTCTGAGAGAGAGCCCCGGGGCTCCCACTGTGGTGAGGCAGGGGAAGGGCACCCGGGTGGAGATGCAGTGTCTGGGAGAAGTGTGCTCAGCAGAAGCAACACTGAGACGGGCGGGCAAGATGGGGAGACAGCAGGGAAAGTAAACCAGATGAAAACTTGGATGTGCAGGGAGGGCGGGTGAAGACAGACAGAAGTGGACGTGTGTCTGCATGCTCTTCACAGGGGTGCCAGGAGCAGAGCCCCCTGGGTGCCAACTGGGAGCTTGTTTTGTTTTGTTTTGTTTTAAGTGTGTTTGAGCTCCTGTTTCTTCTCTTCGCTTGTTTTCAAAGTAGAAGATCTAAGTGTGTAGTTTAATTAGTAGAACAATTATTACAATGTATTTTGAGACTTGAGACATAGTCTGCTTAGTCCCCCTGCCCTTGAGCCTGTCCCAACTCACAGTGACCCCGCAGGGCAGAGCAGAGCTGGCTGGAAGGTTTCCAGACAGCCTCCTCTTGTTCCAGTGGGGCAGCTGGTGGGCCTGAACTGCCAACCTCGTGGTTAACAGCTGTGGTAGTTAGGTGGTTTCACATCAGGTCACAGCTGCAGGAGGCCTCCTGGGGGTGTGGCCTGCCTTAAGGAGGACCCCGGGAGTTGCTCTCCCCGCCCCTTCTCCTTCCTGCTTGCTGGGACGCTGCCACTGACCTGAGAGCTGCTGGTGTCCTGCCACGCTCCCACAGACCTTGGATCCACGAGGATCTGCACCCACCAGCCTGTGGCCTTCCTGCTGCTTGCTCATCACCTTTCCCGCCGTGCCAGAGAACTGCGTGAGTCCCTAGGGGGCTGATGGGCCGAGTCGCACTGGGCTGGGCTGCTTTCTTGGTTATTTAACTCTTGATATAAAGCGCTCTCTTACACATCTATGCGTTTCAGTGGATTTGTTTCTCTCGTCAACCCGGCCTAAGAGAGCAGCCCACCCCTAACCCAACACACCCCCAGCGCTCCTTATATGGGTCATGATACAGCACCGTGGGGGGGGGGGGGAGGGGGACATGGGAAGGGAGAAACCATCACGTGGTGCCAGCCTGGAGCGGCCCAGGGATGGCAGAACAAAACGCGGTCTGGCCTGGCATGACCCTCGCCATGGTTCTGATGTCTGAGCGCATTATTGTGGCTACTGTGTCCGTCCGTCCGTCTGGTCCTGGGCCTTGCTCTTTCTCGCTGTCCCTCTGCTTGGCCCAGCACGATGCCCTTCTCCCAGAGCTGGCCTCTCCTGATGACGTGCCCAGAGCCCTTCTCCTAGGAGAGAGGCAGCCTGGCCGCCGTGGCTGTTCCGAGGAGCCCTTGCCTGTCCCCCTTCCGTCTGCCCTCTGGCTTCTCCCCGGCACCATCACGCAAGGTTGGAGCCTCCTCTACTTTCACACGGTGCCCAGGCTCGGGAGCGCACCTTATCCTCAAATGGCCTCTTCTCCAAGTAGCTGCAAAGCCCAGGCCAAATGGGCTTCTCCGTGGGACTCCGTCTGGGTCAAGTCCTGGGTGACGGACCCAGGCAGGCTCTTACCGGAGCGACAGCCTCAGACACGAGGAGGCTTCTGAACACTCGATGGTGGACACCCCATGATCTTCCCATTCTGTTTCCCACTCAGAAATGGAGATGTGCACAGATGCCCACACCCGCCTGCCCGGCTCACAGCCCACTTCCGGGACAGAGGAGAGCCTTGCCCGTGGGTTTCTGAGGCGGGGGCCTTTCTCCTGATGAGTGCTGGGTGGGTTTAAGCTGTGGACTTTGTGGTCAGTGACTCCACACAAGCCACCGCGCCACCAGGGGGACACAGGCACACACAGCACCCCGGGGAAGCTCGAGGCAAGCTCACAGAAGGTCGGTGGAGTCACCCCACAGGAGAAAGGGTAGTAAGAGACGCGCAGACGCCCAGCCTCCGAAGCCCTGTACGGACAGGGCTGTTACCACAGTGAAGACAGCCAATGGCTGTGGGCTCGGCTTTTATATGCAAAATGCTTGTGCAATTTATCGCTTCATTTCCCTCTAGGAGCTTGCTTATAATAACAAATTCTCCAGAGGGGCCAGCCCAGGGTCTCTTACCACCATGGACGACAGCTATGGCAGGATCAGCTAACACCTGCCCTCTGAGGCCTGGAGCCGCCCCCAGGTGTTTCGGGGGGGGGGCGGGGAGAAAGAGCTGGTGAGTGACGCCCAGCACCTCAGCAGTGAAACCCCGGGGTGGTGAGGACCCTGGTGTGCAAATCTCTGGGGCCAGTGGGCAGATCCTGGCCCCGCCCTCTTTCCCTGACCTGCCGGACTTCAGCTCTGAGGGCTGGCCGAGAACAGGAGCAGGCCAGGTTTGGAGGGGCCTTAAGGAAGCCTCTTGCCCCTTCCAATCGCGGAGGTCCACGGGCCCCTGCACACCGCCCATGTGTGCTTACCCAATCGCCGCCCCCCACCCTGCCCCCGTGCGGTCAGGAGGGAGAGCCCCGAGGCAAACAGGTGGCAGCAGGTAAGGCCCCCTCCCTGCTGTCACCCCGCCCAGGGAGCACGCCCCTCCCCCTTGGCCCATGCGCACGATGGTTCTATGCGGAGGCGAGGTGGTGGGCATGGGGATGGGGGTTGGAGGGCTTGTGGGGGGAGGCACCAGGTGCAGTCTGCTGCCACCCCCCCCCCCCAGCACAGGACGGATGGGCAGCAGAGTCCCCAGTGGGCATGCCCTTCATCAGAC
>PVJH01028131.1:0-27732 GCA_004026705.1 Nesogale talazaci
CCGAGACGCCACCACCCACCAGCCAGTTCTCCACAGGGATGCCCATGCTGGGGCGCCCCCTCTCAGATGTCTGAGGTCATCTTGACAACTCACTGTCTCCACCCTCAGGTTAGACTTCTGAATGAGCTCACCTGGCCTGAACACCCAGAAATGAGAACGAGAGGGTTCTCTCAGGAAGACAGCCGCACGCTGAGTGGTGCCTGGGGAGGCCTTGTGGGCAGCGTGATGAGGGTGGGAGACCCATGAGTGTGAGGGATGACGAGTGTCTGGTCCCCCCACGGTCCCCTGCTTTAAGGATCTGCCTCTCAGAAAGTGCAGGGTTTGACGTGCCAGATCCACCTCATTGTGGGAGTGGAGGCAGGTTCTCCCTGTCTCCTGCAACGCAGAGAGAGGTGGCCGGGCCCAGGGAAGCAGCACCTCACCTGTCCTGATCCCCATGGAGCTGGATCTGCCTGCTGGCCTTTTCTTCCTTCCTTCTTTCCCTCCTTTCCCTTCCTTCCCTCCCTCCCTTCCTTCCTCCCTCCTTGTACCTGTCCCCAACCCCTCTGCCCTCCCCTTTCCCTTGCCCTCTGTCCCCACTTCACCCACCATGAGCACAGCCACATTGCCCAAGTGCTGGCAGCGCAGAGAGCTGACGTTGGGCTGGCTGGAACGCAGCTGGCAGCCCTCGGAGCTCCAGCCCCCAGGCCCCCCAGGCCCCTCCGAACTCCACGAAGCTGCCAAGGGTTTGGCCCCCTCAGCCCAGTGCCGTAGGGAAACGGCCACGGGCTCCGTCAGGTTTCCCACGCCACAGCCACCTGTGGAGGAGAGGGACATGGAGACTCGCCCCAGCACAGCAGGGGGCAGGGCACTGGGGCAGGCCCATGGGATATGACTGGGAGCAAGAGAAGAACCCTGCTTGCAATTCATTGTTGCTGGGGAGACACTGGGGGTGAAAACAAAACGAGGGGCTTAAGAAAGTTTGTGACACAATTTCATCATCTCTTAATTCCATCCCCCCACCCCCCACAAACTTTTGTGCTGAGTGCTAAATAATTGGTGTCAATTGAGTCAAGAAGACAGGACTCTGGGATTGGGGTGCCCCGGGATAGTGTCCCCCTGAAGGGAGAGGCTATTCACAAGCTCAGTCTTAGTGCTGAGGAGTTGAAGAGTCCTCAGTCCTGAGCCCTCGGGGAGAGGGTGCATAGGCATAGGCTGAGGGGGAGGGGGAGGAGAGAGGGGGAGAAGGAGGAATCCAAATCAGGGAGACAAACTGCACCAGGTACATGGGACACCTGCTCCCTAAACACCCCCTCCCCCCCCAACACACACACACACAGCTGCTGCTGCCTAGAAACATGGACTCGCCCACTGGTAACTCTCCTCCTTGGCCCTCCATGGTAACCTCCGCTACCCAGGCCCAGTCTAGGTCAGACCAGCCTTGGTAGGGCTTCAAAATGCTGGAGCATGGTCATACCAGCTCCACTTTTAACTTGCTCAAAGCCTGCCATCGCCGAAGAATTGCATGTTGCTAGAGCTGCACTGGGTGCAGTGTGTGTCCAGCCTCCACACGGCCTGGCCCATGAATGCATATTCATGGCCAATGAATGCATAGCTTCCAGGACGACGTTTCCCAAGGTAATACTGCCCCCTGCAGAGGGTGGGGGCGGGGGAACGCAAACACAGGTGCCTCCTAGAGCCCTGGCGGCAGAGTGGTTACTTGTTAGGCTGGTTCAAAACCACCGGCTGCTACTTGGGAGAAAGGGCCCTTTCCTCCTGCAAAGAGTGGCTGTCCCCGAACCCCCAGGGGGCTTCTGCCCGGTTCCATAGGGCACCAAGTGAGGTCAGTGAGCTTGAGGTCTTGGATTATGGGCTACAGGACGATGTTTTTTTTTTGGGGGGGGGGCATCACTGCCCTCAGGTGGTGGGAGTAGGAGGCCCAGCCTTTGCTCCGTGGAGCTGGAATCGAACCTCCATCCCAGTGGGCTGCAGTCCCGCGCACAACCACTATACCACCGGGGCTCAGTCCCAGGACGACGTTTTTAATTGCCGGGAGGGGTCCTAAGTGATCTGTTATTGCTCTGCAAAAGGGGCAGTAGCCAAAATAGGTTGGGCACTCAGGTCAGTAGAGGAACCCAGGACAGAGACAGCAACGCCTCTGGCTGTGAGAAAGGTCTGTAGCTAGGTTACACCGACACCACTACCACCACCACCACCCCCAACGCCCTACCTAAATGGCACAGGCGGGAAGGCTGGCTGTGCGCAGACGGCAGTGGGGAAGGGCAGCCTGTGGCAGAAGGAGTGCCTGGCAGCATAGGGGGGGTGGGGGGCAGCTGTGACAGATCAGGAAAGAGGAGAAAGCTATGGTTTCAGGCTTCAGGCTGGATGGTGAATCGTGACCGAATAAAGGGGCCCTGGGGCTGCAGGGATTAAGCACTTGGCTGCTAGCCACAAATGCGACAGTTCAAACCCCTCAGCCACTCCAGGGGCCAGAGATGTGACCTACACTGTAGAGATGTGCAGCCTTGATAGATGGGAGAGAGGAATATGTATGTGTATTTTATACATACATAAATGAGAATTATATATATATATATATATATGCATGTGTGTATACATACACACATGTACACTGTGTGTGTTGGGGTGGGGGAGTTAGCATATATACATGTATTTTCCTGAGAGGCCTTAGGAGCCCTGACACCCCAGAAGCCTCATTTAGTACCCAGGTCATTTTCCCAAAGGGCACATAGAAATTGAGATCTGGATGAAAGGCACTGGGGATCTTTGGGAAAGCGGGTGATTCCAGGGATGGGGAAGGAGGAGTGTGTGGGCCAGGAAGCACTCAGAGATGGGCATTGTGTCATCAGAGCCAACCTGAAGATGCTCTGGATGGCCAAAGCGGGGACGATTCAAGAGAAAATTCAGAAATAATTGTGGCTAGAACTAAATAAATGGCACCACACGTATCCTGTGTGGGTGTAGGAGTCCTAGGGTACAGTGGGTAAGTGCTCGCCTGCTAGCTGGTAGGTCAGCAGGGGGCCGTCTGCCAGCCGCTGCACAGGAGAAAGCTCTGGCCATCTGTTTTGTAAGTGTTATAGCTGTGGCAGAACTCAGTCCACAAAGATCACGCTCTATCTGCTGCTTTGGCGAGCACTGGCTGGGACCCTGCACGTTCACGAGCAGAGCCATCTAAAGTGCAACCTGTGGTCTCTCCATGTCCAAAGAAGAGTGAAGCACATTAAAGAGACAAGGAGACACCTATTCCCATAGCCTAATTATTCCAATTATTCACCCTTCAGGACGACCCCTGAGACCAGAGCAACAATCTGGCGTGTGGCTTCCTCTGCAAACTACTCTCAAAGGGTCACAGCGGAGGCAGCGTCAACGTGGAACACAATTCAAGATCCCACAAAAGACCAGGCTTACTGGTCAGACACGAGACTGGAGAAAGAACAGAGCCTATGAACCTTAGATCCCCTTCAGGGCTGAAGTCACCCCGAACTCAATTCCCAGCTCACTCATCGATTGCCAGGGGCATGGACACACAGCGATATTTGGGCTCCTGAGGAGGCTCCGCCGTTCGAGACCCGAAAGGCAGTCTGTGCCCCAGGCCGACGATCCGAAGGACCGGGAAGGGAAGAGAATGGGCACAGGAAACACAGGAAGGAAGTGATGAAGGAGGTGATGGTGATTGTGGGAGTGCAGGCAAGGAGACGAAATAAGTGTGTGTGAATTGTGCTGCATGGAAAACCGACTTACTCTAAGCCTTCACCCAACTCAGAAGAAAAAGCGCAAAACCAAACCAGAGAAAGAGCTGCAGGCTGGGAAACCCAGCAGGACAGGTCTACTCCTTTCACAGGGCAGCTGTCAGTCAGGTGGATTCAGTGACAATGAGTGTGGTTCCGATTAGCCTGGGACAAGAGATGCCGAGTGAGAGGGAGCGAGGATGATGGGGTAGCTGAGTTTGGGTGCAGGTACGTCTATCCTTTCTCCCACGTGCCAGGCCTAGAGCTGGGTGGTAAGGCCCAGGTGAATGCCTCCTCCCTCTCCAGCCCTCCAGGGCTCCCTGGTAACCTTTCCAATACGGGGCATCCTTCAAGGCCCATCCCACCTTGGGCCACACCAGGCCAGAGCCTGGGTGATGATGTCATTTCTCAGGGGTCAACTCTGCAGGGAACAGGGGTCACATATGGTGTTTTTAAAATTCCTTATAACACAAGCACCAGGCTGGGTTTCCATCAGGCTCCCAGAGTCATGGTGGTGTTGAATTGACCCTATGTACCGAAACCCCTGCCATGGAGTTGATGCTGATGAACAGAGAACTCACAGGACAGGGCAGAACCGGCCCTGCGAGTTCTGAGACTGTACCTCTGGTTGAGCCTTTCTCCCGAGGGGCCGTGTCCAGCAGGTAGAACTCTGCTGCCTAGGGGCTTTATGGAGCTGACTTGGGGGTGTGTGTGTGCAGGCATCTCCCGGCCCAGGGAGAACAGGAAGGAAGTTGTGTGTTTGGGAGGTGGCGAGTCCGAGGTCTGTGCTTCACGCCCTCTTGAAATGTAACAAATCCGAAATGTCAAATCTGCTATCTTTGACCTTCTGACCACATCCCTGCTGGGCCCACGCCTCAGGAAATGGTAAGGGCACCCATCTCGACGGCCAGCTCCCCCAGGACAGCAGGGCCTGCGGTGGGCGAGGGAAGGGGCATAGGGCAGAGTCTTGGGGAGGGGAGGAGTGGGTGGTAGAGGGAGTTCAGCCCCTTACTGGTTCCTGCAAAGATGACTGGGGTGGCCACTCCGCGCCTCTTTCCCGGCCCAGCCGCTCCGGGGCGGGAGGTGTTGCTGTGGCTGCGGAAGAGGCGGCCGTTGCGGAAGACGAGCAGTTGCAGGGTGCAGTCTGGGGGTGCTGGGGGCGCCAGGGCAGCCGGAAGGGACGAGAACAGACTGGGGGGCAGCTGGATGGAGGCCAGGGCCACGCTGTTCTGGGGGGACAGCAGAGTTCCTCAGAGACACTCAGGAATCCCTAGGTCTCCGATGTCTTCCCGCCCCCATCTTTCCCCACTCCATGGCCCACCTGTCTGAATCCTGCTTCCTCCCCACCCATGGCACCCAGACTGGGCACCTCCCCCAAGAACCGCACACTTCCTCCCCCGGTGCCCACCTTGATGTGGAAGGAGGACAGGGAGACATTGGGCCTCCCAGTGGTACAGCGGAAGCGGAGCTGCTGGTCGACCAGGGGATCCGGCTCCAGCAGGGGATTTTGGCCGGGGCTGCCAGGCCGGACTGCAGGTGCCCCCGGCTCCCTCCTCTGGAAGGCCGTGCAGGTCAGGCCCACGTAGCTGTGGGGTTTGATGAGGTAGGCCTCCAGTGCCACGTTCCTCGAGTTCTAGGGACAAGAGCTTGTCACCTTCTCTCACTGTGGGAGATAGCACAGCCCTCTCTCGGGCTTCTCCTGAAAGGGCACACCCCCTGCCAGCAAGTCTGCTCAGGTGGTTTCCCCAGGCCAGCCCTGTGTCTGCCATGGCACCTTACCACCCGCTGCTGGCTGCGGCACCTTCTGCCGGCTCTAAGCAAACCAGGCCACGCTGGCCTTCTCTGTCGGCCTGCTCCCTCCCCTGCCATGGACCCTGCTCACCAGGGGCACGGACGAGTGTCCTTGGCCTGCCTAAGCTCCCCAGCAGGGGAATCTTACCCGATTCTCTCCTGAGAGACTGGGTACACTATAGCTTATTTGTAGAAGGGGCCGCACAGTGGTGGTTGAGGAGCTGACTACCCGCGCCCACTAAACGTGTGGCATTCTTCTCAAGGAACAAGGTTCCACAGGCCCCTCCTCGAACCCGCCTACGAGCCTGCCTCTGGTCCTGGCTCCCCTGCTGGCCACTGCTCCTGCTCATTTCCATCAGGCTCTCCCTTCGACAAAGGGGCCCTGGGGGCACAGTGGTCAAGCTCTTGGCTGCCAGCCCAAATGCCCGGACTCAAACCCAGCCACAAGCCGCTGGGAGCAAAGACGTGGTGACAAGCAAGCACTGCAGCCTGGGAAGCAGTGCTGCTCTGTCTTTCCGGGCTGTTGCCGCCGTGAGACCGTCTGTCCGTCTGCCTGCCCTCAACTCCATTCTTCACCACCAAGTCATCACAGACCTCCCTCCCTCTCCTTTGCTGGGCTATCATGGCAGGGGCCTGCCAGGAGGCCTTGGCCACATAGAGAGAGCAGTGTTTTCTTCTCCTGGATGGCTGGGCTGGCTCTGCGGGTCTCTCCCTCCCTCCCAGGGCGCCGCCCCTCAGGAAGGAGCTCCCTCCCACAATGACCCGGGTTACCACAGAGATGTGCTGAGCGTGGGGGCTGAGGACGGCCCCCCCAATGCGCTCCAGGGCGCTCACGATGCCGCTGCAGGCCTTGTCCTCGCGCTGGGCCAGCCACAGCAGGTGCTCGTCCACCAGCATCAGGTTGCTGGCCATGCCCACCATCACCTCCACCAGCTGAGAGGGACAAGGGGGCCACTGACAGCGGGAGCGGGCGGGGCCTGCGACCCCGGGGTCAGGGCACGAGGAAGCTCGGTCGCGCCACGTCACGCCACCCGGCACTTTCCAGCGCGAGACCTCACCTCTTTGATCTGGTCCACGTAACCCAAGAACTTCTGGATCATCTGAGCCACATAGACTACATCCATCATGTCTGAGAAGCTGGCTGCCTCGGCCGTGTATACGCGCAGCTGGTGGGCCAGGGTCAGCGCGTTGGAGGCGTTGATAGGCATCTGGGGCGGGGGGGGGGGTGAGAGAACGGGTGTCATCGCCCCCAGCACCACCTCTAGGAGGCGGTCTGCAGCCCTGGGTGGCAGTGCCTGGGGGAGGGGATGATACCACCAGCTGGGGTCAATTAGGGCCCGGGAAACACATGATAGTGAGCACTTGGCACACAACTCTAAGTTGCCCGCGCTGGCACCACTGGCCCAAAGACAGCAGGCTGCCTCCTTCACCCCCAGTCCCGCCCCCAGTTTGCCCTTGACCCATGGATAAAGAATCCTGGAAAAGGGGGGGAGGACAATAGGATGGAGGTGGCCTAATCCACCATGCTTCACTTGTGTGGCTTTGGAGACTGGAATCCCCTGCAGTGTTGTTTTTTGTTTTTTTTTGTGAGGGGCACAGAGAGAAGCTGAAGGAAAACACCCAGAGATGAGGGGCTGCAGAGAAGCATGGCAGATGGAGGTTAACAGCTTCTTCCTTTCTGGCCCCGCCCCGCTGCTCACCAGCACGAAGGTGTAAAGCACCCGGGTGATGTCGTTGGTGTACAGACAGTGCGAGTAGTCCCCAGGCTCCCAGCGGCCAGCACGGTCACACCGGCGGGAGGCTCGGGTTCCGGGGGCCCCCCCACTCAGGGGCACCGAGGTGAAGGGGTACTGCAGGCAGGACTGGTAGGCTGTGATGCCAGCCAGCGTTCGAGGCCACCTGGGGGCAGAATCAGGGAGGGAGCAGATGACCCCGGATCCTGTGGTGTCAGATCCCCTTGGGGCGGAGGGGGGGCGGTGCGTGAGCCCCACTTCTAATTCTGGCTGTTCCGACAGTTCCGTCGGTGGTGATAGGGGGACGAGATTCAGTGCTTGTTCTGTCCTTTATGGACGACCTCAGGCAAGCCACTTAGCCTCTCTGGGCCTTGGTGTCCTTGGTGGACGATGGGAGAGGAACGCCTGCCCCGCTGGTCGGCGAGAGCCGTGGGGGACCTCGTGGTGGGAGAGGTCTGACCAGTGTAAGGTAGCAAATAAAAACAGGGTGTGGAAGCGAGAGCTTTTATACAGAAAGAAGAAGCTGCCAGAGTCAGCTGATGGGCCAGGGAGGTGGGAGGACCTGTTCCCGTGGTCTCGGATGCAGCAGTGGGGGGTGGGGGGTGGGAAGGATGGAGACAGGGGCCCTGGGGAAGCCCTCTGCAGCGCAGACCCAGACCTGAAGTCCCCGCGGTTGTTGGCGACGCGCTCGGCAGGGCAGTAGGAGGCGGAGGTCTCCAGAACCACAATCTCCACCTTCTTGCTGGCGTTGCCCTGGATGGTGGACACGGAGCACTCCCATTCTCCTGAGGCCCACACGCCAATGTGAGACAGGGTCAGCTCGCTGGAGACGGAGAGGCAGATGGGGAGGCCGCCTCAGGCCCAGCCCCTCACCCTCCCTGAAAACCCCCGGGCCTCCAGGGCCAGTCAAGTGCAGGGGCCATGCTCTGGGGCAGGCCGGCTCCTAGCTTCCAGGTTGTGGGGGTACACATATTCTGAGTATGAAACTTATTTTCTGCACTCTAATGACCCCGTCTTTCTTCTGGAGGGAAACGAAGCCCCATGGCACTCCAGCTCGGTGGTCGGAATTTACCAGGCACGCTACCCCTGGAGAGGTGACCAGCTGGGAAACCCTATGGGGCGGGCCTACTCTGTCCCACACTGTGGCCACGAGTCCATGAGCCCTGGTGGTGCAGTGGTGACACGTCGCGCTGCGACCCACATGGTCTGCAGTTCAAAACCACCAGCTGCTCCGAGGGAGAGTGACAGCCTTTCAACTCCTGCCCATACTTCCTGTCTGGGGAGCCAGCACTGACTCGCCGGCAGGGAGTTGGGCTTTGTTTTGTTTGTGTTTGTGTTCTGGAATGGACAACAGCGTGAAGCGCACACCTCTCTGGCAGGTATTGCAGAGACGAACTCTGATCACACAAGCGAGCCCCACGAGGTGCTTCATGACAACCTCCACACCCCCCCCCACCCCCGCCACCCAGTCGGTTCCCACTCCCAGTGACCCTATAAGGTGGAGAAGAACTGCCCTCGGGAGCTGAGGCCGCCACTCATTACGGGAGCAAAAAGAGCAGCTGGTGGGTTCCGAACCACCGACTCATGGGTCAGCAGCTCACCTGACAGCGCCGCCACCAGGGCTCCGTACACAATGTAGAAGCACAACCGCAGCATCATGTGGGATCATCCGCCCACCCCCATACCCCACCCCCTCAGGCACTTCCTATTCTCTCTCAGACCATTGATGACTCAGGGCTGGACTCTCACAAACAGGCATCCACGTGGACACCTGTCTGTCTGGGGCCACACGTAGGCACGGCTCCTTTGGCGGGTGGGTGGGCGGGTGCTGTGGCCCGAGAGGGCAGAGGGTCTGTACCTGGTGATGAAGGTGCAGTCGTGGATGAGGCTCTCCCCCAGGAGGACACCCGCCTGCTCGTCACCCTCTACGGGGTCCCGGTTGTGGTACCAGTGGATGCGGGTGTCGTTGCCCAGGTAGCTGGCAGAGCACTGGAAGGGCAGCCGGTCCCCCTGGAACACCACTTGGCGCAAGGATGGGATCAGGTGGTGCGTGTGCAGCTCCAGTGTGCCCTCTGCCGAGGAGACACGGAGCAGTGAGACTGGGGGCTGCCTGTGGTCGTGAGGAGCTCAGGGGGCAGGGGCTGGCCCCTGCAGAAGGCAGGACAAGGGAAGGGGTCTCCAGGGGGTCTCCAGCAGTGAGAGAGAGAGGATCCGGGTCAGGGTGGGGGTGGGAGTGTTTGGCCAAAGGGAGAAAGTGCTCCTTCTGCAGCCCCCCAAGAGGTGAGGCAGAGCCGAGCGTTAACACGGAGCACCAAGAGGGGTCCAGAAGAACCGGTCACGTCCCGGTGAGACCTGAGGGGCAGACGCTGCCCTGGAGAGCACAGCCCGGCCCTGCTGGATTGTCCACAGCGAAGGCAGGCACGGGATTAGTTGTGCTTCCTTTCTAGTCTGCACTGGACAGCTTGGAATGGTTTCCCCATCGCACCCAAGAGTCTACTTCTAGATCTGCCCGGCTGGCATCCACCGCTCTCCCAGCCCCACAGACAGTCCGACAGACCCAGCGCCTCTCTTCCAAGTGATGTCCCCGACAGGGACAGTGAGCAAGGGAGGCATGGGCTTACTTATGCCTACTCACCAATCTGGCCTAAGAAGCCAGAGATGTGGCTTTCACCATGTGAAAGGAGCATGTAAGCACAAATAAGCCCGCGCTTCCCTTGCTCACTGGGTAGCCCCGCCAGGGCTCAGCAGGTGGGGCTGTGGGCTGCAGGGAGAGGCCGTTGACTGGAAGGAGGCAGCCCTGGCTCACCGCAGCGGAGCTGGGCCTCCCGGAGGCCACCCAGGGCCTGAGCGTGGAGGGCGCTGGGGAAGGAGCAGAGCGTGCGGCCCGACAGCTGCAGGGAGTGATTCCGGGCCCAGGACAGCAGCCAGCGCAGGCGGCAATCACAGGTCAGGAACTCCGTGCCGAAGTCCCTGCAGAGGGGCCGTGGGGTAGAGCAGAGGCGGTGTGGGCCCGAGGGGAGGGGCTGAGGCTGGACAGGGTTCAGCTGGGTGCGTGTGCCCTCCCCCCACACCCCACCCAGCAACCGTGGGGAGTTGGAGATGACATCATCATGTCAGACCGGGTCTGTTCAGCCTGCTCCCATGGGTGGCCAGAGGCTTACATGCTCCCTGCTGGACCACGAAACTGGCCAAAGGGTTGAGCCTTGGGCTGGGAAAGATACTCACACAATCTTCAGGGCTGGCAGTTCATCAAAGACCCCTGGCTGCAGATTGGAGAAGATGTTCCCCGATATGTTCCTGTGGGCAGCCGGAAGCAGAGAGGCAGGCTCTTAGGTCAGAACAGGGCGGGGGTGGAGGGGGAGACTTGCTGGCGCTTAAGGTGCCCCCTTTTTCTGCCCAAGCTCCCCTTCCTCCAAGGCGAGCCCCTGCCCCTCACTCACAGTCGGAGAAGCCGGGGGAGGCCTTGGAAGGTCTCAGCAGTCAGGCAGCCGATCCGGTTGTTGGAGAGGTCTCTAGAGAGAGACACACCCTCAGTAAGGCGGCCACGTGGTGACACATGGCCCTGCCTGGGTGAGGGGCGTGCGTGGGGCTGGGGTTTGTGAGTCGGGTGCTCCCGTCCCACCCCAGCCAGCACCCCTCGTGGGGGCAGGGAGGAGAGGCAGAGTGGGAGGATTGGCGGCTCCAGGGATCTCAGGGTCTGTCTCCAGGAATGCCAGCAGGGGTTGGGGACGGGCGGCGAGGGGTCAGATGGGCCACTCACAAGCGCTTCAGCTCCCCCAGGCCCAGGAAGGCCCCCGGCTCCACTGTACTGATGACGTTGCTCCTCAGGTCTCTGTGGAGGCACAGAAGGGAACCTGCACCGCTGACCTCTCCCTCAGCAGGTGCCTGTCTTTAGGACTCAGAACTTAATCTCCTTCCGCCCCTCTCCTCGCCTCTGTGCTGGTGGGAGATTGGACAGGAACCCTCCCCTCAGACAATAAGGACCCTGTGTGTTGAGAAAGGTCCGTTCTCGGCCGCTGACAGAAAAGGTTGGAGGTTCGAACCCCTCCACTGACACCGAGGAAAGAAATGCCTGGCCTCTCCACTTCCATGAAGATCGCAGCCAAGACAGTCTCCATGCTCAATGCTCCCATCCACAATCATGCATATGTGGGGGGCAGGGAGGGGACTGGTAGGTCAGAGAGAGGTGAGAGAGGAAGTGGACACCAGGTGCTGGGCTGGAAGGAGTGGAGTGGACCCGAATCCAGGAGGCCCGGTTTCCCCGTGTTCCTCTGCGCTGCCTGAGTCTCACAGGGCTGCAGGGAGCATCACTTGGAGAAGCAGTGTGTGCATCTTTTGTGAGTCGCAGTTCACAGGTAACCTCTTTGGAGGCAGGTCAGCCACAGGGTGGCCTTTTGAGCAGCCTTTGAATCCCTGCCCACCCATGTTTCCATTTGACAAATGGAGAAAGCAGGCTCGCTGGCAAAGTGGACTCTGACCTGGCTCCCTCTTCCTGGGCAGGGCTGTCAATCATGTGGTCCAGGGCCCTTGTTTTTCAGATGAGGGGGAAGACTTGTTTTACATCCGCAGGCCCACCTTCTCCCTAGGGTCTCCCTGGAGCTAGGGTGCTGAGGGATGTGGGGGTCAGGCAGCTCACTGAAGTGGCCTCTCTCTAGGGCTGCAGGAGCAGGTACCACTCCCATTCTCCCTTCCAGGGCCAAAGCAGATGCCACTTCTCTCCACTGGCCAAGCTACCAGGCAGAGCCCACACCTGCAGGGGCAGTGCTGAAGGGACAGCTCCACCCACTGGGGACCTACCCGGGCCCCATCTACTACCTGAGCCCCCAGCTCTCCCTCCAGGTTGTGAGGCAAGAAGCACCTCTGACTCAGCGCTGGGCGGCCCTCACCCGCGATGCTGAATGAAGAGACCTGAAGAGTCCCTTGTTCATGAACTCATGGACAGCCTAGGGTTTAGTTAGGGCTTGCTCCCTCCCCATGCTCCTCTGTCCTCCCAGCTCCCACTCCAATACCAGGAGTTTACCAGGGAGGCAGGGAGGTGAGGAGATTTCTTTTTCTTTCTTTCTTTTTTTTTTTTTTGTGGCATCACTGCTCTGGTGGGTGTAGGAAGCCCAGCCTTGCTCCCAGAGAGCTGCTGCTGGATTTGAACCATCAACCCTTTGGACTACAGTCCTGCCCTGGATTTTAACCACAACTACTACGCCACCAGGGCTCAGCCAAGGGGAGGCTTTTTAAAATAATCTACATGCCAAAAGGGCTATTTGTCCCTCATTCCCACCCATGTCCAGACTTGGCTGTGCTTAGCTAAGCCTCAGGGACCTCACTGGATTACAGGCAGGAGGGGGTTAACAGAGCAAGCTGGCTCCCTGCTGTGGGGAGAGGAAGTGGGTGTCCAGGATGGGGAGGTGCTGTCCCTACAGGAGGCCTGTTTGCACACAGCTCTGGTCAGGGGACATAAACACACAGCTCTGGTCAGGGGACATAAACACACACACACACACACACACACACACTGAGAGAGAGAGTGAGAGACCTTGCTCAGGTTTGCCCAGGGCTAGCCATCCCCACAGTCAGCTCCCTCTCCTCCCAAGGACTCCTCCTCCCCCCACCTCAGACTCCTCTTTTGCAGAAAGGGAGAGCCACCAGGAAGGCTGACTTCCTAGGGAAGGGATGGCGTCATACCCAGGCATTCTGGGAGGCAGCCCGGTGTGCTACATGCCGAGAGAGCGAGTGCCAGTGTGTAGACCCCAGACGCACACTCACTCCATGCAGCATCCATAGGACAAGTGTCCCGCCTGCCCAGGGTAGCGCTTCCTGCCAGTCACCTCCCCCATGGCTGTCCAGACCGTGTCCACACTGGCTGCCCCACCCCCGTGCTGCTCTCGCAAGTGCCCCCTGGCCCCTGTTGGGGTCTGGCCATTCTCAGGACTCTGCCTCCCACCCCTATGCGGGGGAAGGACAGACGGGCAGAAGGAAACACATTCCTCATTGTGTCACTTCCCTTCATGAGCTGCCAAGGGGCTGAGGCCGCAGCCCCCCACCCCTTCCCTCTCAGCTCACTTGTGTTTATTCTCATTTCCTCCCCACCCCCCTCTGGAGCCCCCACCCGCCTGCCCCACTGATGCTTTGCAGATGGAAGCAAGGCGGAGGCTCCAGCCCGGCCCCTCTCCCTCCCTGCCCTCCATTTCCTGCAGCCTGGAGCCAGGCGGGGCCGCTCGGAGAGGGCATTTTCTCCATGGGCCTCACACCCCGAGTGGCTTCAGAGGTGCCCGGTGCATCGCCCTGCCCTCAGCAGCCGCGGTAGCTGCCCGCCTGCCTGTGCCCAGCTCCAGCTGGCTCATCTCCTGCCTGCAGCAGCTGACCTCCTGGGCTGAGCTCTGACGGCGGCAGCGCAGAGGCACCTTGACTTTCGGCAAGTGATACCTCCTGGCCCTTCATGGAAAGGCAGGCGGGTTTTCCTTGCACCCTCCTTAGTGACAAGAGGAAATGCCCTCATAGAATTTGAATATTGTCCAGACTGGGGAAGCCCTTACAGAGAGGGGGTTTCTGAGCCTACCTCCTGCTGTTGAGGGCCAGAGCCCCTTCTCACTCACAGCGACCCTCTGCACCATCCTCACAAGCATGGCCATGCTCCAGCCGCCACGGGTGCCGGTCGATCCCTCTCTTCCTCAGCCACAAGGCTGTGTCGTTGGCGTACCGCAGCTCATGAGTCTTCCTCCAACCCTCATGTCATGCCGTCCAGCTTCGTGGACGATTTACTCGGCATACAGCATGAGTAACGATGGTGACAGGATCCAGCCCTGAGCTTATACCAGGCAGCGCCCCTTGTTTCTGTCTGAACGGCCGTCTCGCAGTCCAGAAACATTCTGCACCAGCACAGGGAAATGTTCTGGAATGCTCATTCTGTGAAATGCTATCCCTAATTTGCAATGACCTCTACAGCGGGATGCTTTTGCATATTCAAAGAAACACAGGTAAACATCTTCCTTCTTTCCGGCCAAGACACAGCCGAGGTCAGCAGCGGTGGTTTATGTCCTCTTCTGGATCCAATTCGACTTTACATCAACTTCTTGACGACGACTTGCTGCAACACATTTCGAATTATCTTCAACATTTGACGCGCATGCGCTATCAGGGACTTCATTCAATCATCCTCACAGCCTCTTGGGTCACCAGGTATGGGTCTGTGCCAGCTGGTTGGCCAGATAAGCATCTACCCTGCCTCCTGGCTTCCAGCAGTGATGCATCGGTTTCTACAGCTCTGTTTTTCTCCAAGGCCTTCAGTGTCGCTTGGGTTTCTGTATCTGTGTCCTGTGTGTGTGTGGGGGGGGTGTGTGTGGGGGGTGTGGGGGGGAATGGGTGTTGCATGAACTTAGTTCCAGGATTAAAAGGGGTCTAACTAGGCATTTAAAAGTAAGCTTTGAGGCTGAGCCCCGGTGGCGTAGTGGTTGTGCGCGGGACTGCGGCCCACTGGGACGGAGGTTCAATTCCAGCAGTGGGACTGGGTCTCCTACTCCCACCACCGGAGAGCAGTAATGCCCCAAAACAAAACAAAAACAACAACAAAAACAACAAAGTAAGCTTTAGCTGAGCCCCGGTGGCGTAGTGGTTGTGCGCGGGACTGCAGCCCACTGGGATGGAGGTTCAATTCCAGCTCCACAGAGCAAAGGTTGGGCCTCCTACTCCCACCACCTGAGGGCAGTGATGCCCAAAACAAAACAAAAAAACAAACAAAACAAAAAGTAAGCTTTATATTGTGAATTAGGGGAAGGCTTATAGAGCACGTTGTCAATTTGACCTTCAACAATTCATGTGCATCTTGGTTCAAGTCATCCATCACAATCCCCTCAAGATGTCATCACGCGTCTCCCTTCTTTGTGTGGCGTGTTTCCTTGCCGCTCTCTTCATCACCCTCTGAACTTTGTCCTTGGGTAAATGCTGTGCTTTTGATCTTTGGTGATTGACGATGCAAACATGAGGCTGCATGCAGCCCCAGGCTTGAAGTGTGACTCAGGTTCTCCTCCGTCTCCAACCCTGTTCTCACGGGTCCGTCTCTAGCTGACAGGTAAAGCTGGTCTCATTTACGACTTTGAGTTCTGTTCCACCGTTTCTTCCCACTCCACCCAGGACCTCAGCGAGGTTAGTAGTGGTGGTGGGGCACCGTCCAATCTCTGGTCTCGGCGTGTGGAGACGAGTGTCTGCATACTCCATGAGCCCTCTGGATCAGTGGTTTCCATTGCCTCCTGATTTTTCTCACTCTTTATCCTTTGGATGGGGGAGAGACGAATAGTTCACCTGAGATAGCCAGCCACTCACCAGGTCTAACGACCCTAGGTGCTAATCACCAGAGTAGGATGTAGAACATTGTCTTTTTGAACTATGTTAAATCAGTTGATGTAGTGTCCCTCAAAATTGCGATCCTGACAACTTGGACTTCTTTCTTCCTTTCTCCCCTACATTCTTTTCTTTAAATTTATTTTAATTTTTTTTCTCCCCCACATTCTTCATCACAGGCCACCTGTGGACATGGCAGAACACAGGCCCATTCTTTTTGATGCAATGGGTTTGTATGTGCCTTCTTTTGATGCCTCCTACCTTGTTTAACATTTTGCTAATGGAATCCTTCAATGGTACAACTCAAAGCTTGGATATTTCCTTCAATTCTTTCAGCTTAAGAAATGCCAACTGTGTTCTCAGCTTTCGGTTTTCTAACTCCGTCTCAGCTCCCATCATTATAAGGCTTTCATTTTCATTGTTGCTTCCAGTCACATTAGCTTCTCTACAGTCCAAGTTCTCTGACATCCATTTTTTTTCTCTCAAATGACTGCTTTTGCCAAGGTCCCCCTGGTGGCATAGTGGTTACACCATGGGCTGTAATGCACAAGGTCCACAGTTCGAATCCACCAGTCACTCCTCAGGAGAGAGATGGGCTTTTCTGTTCCCGTGAACAGTCTTAGAAACTCACAGGGACAGTTCTGCCCTGTTCTCTAGGGTCCTTCTGGGTTGACATCGACTCCATAGAAAGGAGTCTGCTTTGTTTTCTTCAGATATCCAAGCCATCATCTCACAACCCATCCGGTCTGAGGTCACTTGTGTTCAGTGTATCACAGTTCTTCTTCTTTTTTTTTTTAAAGATATTTTATTGCATTTTTTTGGGGGGGGGGCATCACTGCTCTCTGGTGGTGGGAATAGGAGGCCCAGCCCCACTGCTGGAATTGAACCTCCGTCCCAGTGGGCCACAGTCCCACGCACAACCACTATGCACCGGGGCTCAGCCCAATATCACAGTTATTCTTGATGTGGTCTCCAAATGCAGGTGAAATGGATTCTCCGTTGCACTTTGTTTCTTACAGACTCATTTTGATTTTCTTCAGGTTCAACTTGAACTTACACAGGACCAGTTGAGCTCTTGGCTTTGTTCTGTTTTCCAATGAGCACGTCCTTTTGAAAACCTGAAGGAGCCGTGGTGGTGTTGTGCTTATGCATTGGGCTGCGATCTGAAAGGTTGGCAGTTCAAAACCACCCACTCCCCTGAGACTGAAAGACGAGGCTCTCTACTCCCACAAAGAGCGACAGTCTCAGACTCTCCCAGGGGCAGTGCTGCCCTGCCCTCGAGAGTCCCCGTGAGTTGGCACCCATGGGACTGCAGTGAGCCTGTTCTGTTCTGTTCTAACGAAGGCAGTGGATGCTCATCTTAGACAAAGGCACCACACTACGTTTTGCAGAGGATTTCAGAAGGACCATGAACCCAAGACTCTCCGGTCGGACCCTCTCTTTCCTGAGTGAAGGCGGGTCAAAGCAAGGAGTCCGTGCACCATGGACGGAAGCAGGGAGCTCTCTGCCTGCGCCTCCCTCTGTTCCCACAGAGCCTGTTTGGGGACCCTGGGGAAAGTGCAGTGTGTGTGTGTGTGTGTGTGTGTGTGTGTGTGTGTGTGTGTAGGGGTGGTGGTGCAGGAAGCCTCCTCCTAAACAACCCCATAGGACCCCTGTGCTTCCCTCGCCCCCAGCCCCTTCCATGCCAATCTGATGGGCTATGAGCCCTTTGGCCAGAAACTGGCAGGTGGTGGGGGTTCCTGAGAGCCAGGCTCTTGCCTTTCATATTGGGGTGCCCTGCACCCTTCTTGGGAGAAATCCAGGGAGTGCGTGCATAATCTCGGGGTGAGTGCCTTCGCCATACGTCAGACCAGCACCCAACTGGACTTCATCGAAACCTCTGGGGTTTGTGCTCGGATAGCAGCAGCAGGAAAGTGAACAAAGACAACCTACTCAGTGACTCAAGGCCCGGGAGGGTCGCCTGACGTGCCCGGGGAGCTTTTAACTCAGCTCCACGTATTGTCTGACGTCTCCAGGTACCCCGAAGAGAACCGTGCCCAATAAGAAGCTGTCTCACTAGTCAGAGCAGCGTGGCTTACGACAGCTAGAACACGGAGGCAAGTCCAGTGGCCAGTAGCCAGGGGGCTGCTCCTGCCAACTGGATATGATTTGGTCTCAAGCAGGAGCAAAGAGCAGAACTTTGTGACGGCATGGACGGACCTCACCAACAATATGCTGAGTGAAACATCCAGGGACCCCAGACTACAGATCGCATGGTACCTTAATACCAAATGCTCAGAAGAGGCAAATCCAGAGACAGACAGTAAATTAGTGGCTGTGCAGGCCAGAGTGGAGCAGAGGGATGGGGGAGGAGTGGGGAGGAACACTAATGGCCTACATTTTCTTGTCAAGATGATAAAAATGAAATGGTCTAAAATTAGACGATGGCGATGGTTGCACAACTCAGTAAATATACTAAAGCCCATTGAATTGTGCACTTCCAGTGGGTCAGCTTTATGGTATGTAAATTATATTCAATAAAACTCTTTTAAAGAGTAGCTGTCTGAGGTGGTCAGACAACATGTGGCAGTGTGAGAGTAAGTTTTTATATGTGGGTTTGAGAGAGTGTGTGTGTGTCTGTGAGAGAGGGTATATGTGACTGTGTGTGTGTGTGTGTGTATGTGTGTGTGTGTGAGAGAGAGAGAGAGAGAGAGAGAGAGAGAGAGAGAGAGAGATTGTCTCTGTCATCGTGTTCTGACAGGGTGGGGTGACACAAAGTTGGCTGTCTCTGGAGTCCACAGACCTCCCTGCCTGTGGGTTTCCAAACCAAATTATAGGTTCTCAAGCCACAGAGCTGCCTTCCCTGGGCCCTCCAGAACTTTTCAGGGTTCATGAGAAAGTGGGGGCTGATTGAGAACTGGGCCGGAACACCACCCACCACAGGTAGAGAACTGTTGGGGGGTGGGGGAGAGGGAGAGAGAGGTTCTGGCAGCAAGGGGAACAACCACCCACTACCACCCTAGCCTCCCTATCCACCTGCATAGCTTCTTGTCGCGGACATCCTCCAAGCATCCTCCAGCCTGGCTGTCAATTCCCGGGGCAGGGTGGCTCTGTCGGAGTAGAAAGCCTCCCCTGGGCCCCGGAGGCATCTGACAGGGATTTACTGAGCACCTACACTGCCCGCCGCCTGGCTCTGGGGCCAGGCCTGATGCTGGGTTCTCTCAGCCTCCCTCCTGGGCCCTGGGCTGCCCAGGCTCCCCTGACAGCCTCTCTGTCACATTCCTCCAGGAGTGTTGGAGATGGGCGGAGGGAGGGACCCAGCCCAGGGCCTTTCCCTTGGCCCCGCCTCCACATCAATGGAAACCATCTGGCCCGAGTGCCTCACTCCACCCGGAGGCCCCACTCTGCCATCATTCCCAAGGGCATCTGCTTCTAATGGATGCCTGGGTACCCGCTGCATACCAGCCCCCGGGGCTCATTAATCTCATTAGGCAATGACAAATCATCCTGGGGCTGACCAAGCTCCCCTCCCCCAGCCTTTGCCTAGGCTGTCCCATAGGCCTCTGGGGGGTGCGTGAGGGGTGCCTTCATGCAGCAGATGCCCTGCAGGCTGAGCCTCTCTGGAGGGGCTGCCCACCCTGCAGTCTGCTCAGCCCCTTTCTGGCTGGGTCCGGGTGAGGGCTGGGGTGCTCGGAGTCCTGTAGCACCCCCCACTCTATGTGCGCAGTGGCAGCTGAGATGTGACTGGGCCGACTGGGCCCCAAAGAACGAGCCCTCTGGAGCATTTTCAGCATGGTTATCTTGGCGGACAGCTGCCTGGCAAAGAGATGAGCCATCTCTGCCAATCAGGGGCAAGGGCTGACTGCCCTTTGATGACAGCCCATGCCGTGCCCACGGCTCTGCATTCACGAGCTCATTCCAATGGTCTCACAACAGTCCCGAGCCCCTTTTCCAGGTGAGAGAGCTGAGGCTTGGCAAGGCCCCGGAGGGCCAAGGGGCTAAGTCAGGATTCAAAGTTAGGCCTCTCTGGACTTCAGATCCTGAGCTCTCTCCCCAGGCTTTGCTCAGGGAAGTCTTTCTTTTGAGCAGAAGCAGGTTGTGCCAGGCCGAAGTGATGGGATACAGGGGGACAGCAGGGGAACTCAGAGACACGGTGCCCCCTTGTCTGGGCCCTGCTGGGCATTCACTTCTCTTGGGTCAGCCATGAAGGAGATCAGATTTTCCAGCCCACCTGCCTGTGAGGCCGAGCGGGCAGCACCCAGTGTGCCCCTGCTCCAGGCCCTTCCTGAGCACGGCTCGGGCACTAGCCCCTTGGCATCCCCTTGGAGCCCCCACCCACCCCCAGGCTCTGATAGAAGTGCGCGCCACCAGGGTGCTCACCCACCCCCATTCCTCGGGAACCCCGCACTGCACAATGAAGTCCCTGTGGACCCACTCCCCCACCCTCGGTCGGTCAGTGGACCCCTCCGTACACAAAGTTGCACTCTACCAATTCTGCGAGGCCAAGGGAAGCAGTGCAGGCTTTTTCCTGGAGCCCCCCCTCCACACACACACACACACACACACACACACACACGTGAGCAGGGCTATCACTGCACTTCATAGGCTAGACCCCGACCCTCCCACAGGATTTGCTGCTGGTGGATCGTGGGATGCTGAGTTGCCATGGGCTCAGCTGCCCAAGTCTAGACATCGGATTCAGAGGAGACAGAGAGATCAGTGTTTGCTGGGCACCAACTACAGGCCCGGCCCCGGCCTCTTCTTTGTGATGAATAGACCCACAGTCTAAGGGTCATCTGGTCCACTGGTTCCCAACCCTGGCGAGCCTGAGAATTGCCTGCGTCCCTTGTGAACAATGCGCAGGCCCCACCCGGGACTGTGGGCCAGGAGGAGTACAACGTCAGAGCTGGGGGAGTGGGGAGCAGCCTCGTGGGGCCCCCTGTGCTCCTCCAGGCCCTCCGTGCCCAGGTGCCAGCTCTGGGAAGCACGGCCCGTGCCTCTGCCCTGGCAGGTCTCCCCTCCTTGACAAAGCCTCTCCACGTCGTTCTGGCTCTCCGTTTGCCTTCTCGCACCCCAAGGGCCACAGAATGTTAAACCTGAAGGCACCTTACAAACCCTCCACTCCACCTTCCTCCTTTTACAGAAGGGGAGACTGAGGGCCCAGACTTGGACAGTTGGCCCTGGAATCCAATCCCCACTCCGCAGGGTCTCCCCACGTCGCTCCCTGACATTGACCACAATGGTTGTCACCGCACACCATAATCCTCATGCATCTCTTGTCTGCCTGGGACACTTCCCACCTGCCGGGTTTGAGTGACTTTCACCCCAGGCATCTCTGGGTGGACCTTTGGGTTGGGAGCCAGGCTGGCTGGCAGTTGGCCCTGCCCAGCACGTGCTGTCTCCCCTCCCTCTGATCCTTCTCCCAGCTGTGACTGAGGAGGAGTCCTGGCCTTGGGGTACAGAGGTGAAAGCCCTTGGAGGGGAAAAGTGGCAGGTGGCTTCCGTGAAGGCTCAGTCTCAGAAAGCCCAGGGAGCACTTCATCTCTGTCCTACGCGGTCACCATGGGCTGGAATCCAGGGGCGCTGTGGTCTGGTTGTGGCTGCTGTGGGGTCTCCTGCCACTCTCTGGGCTTGACTGCATCTGCTGTGCACGACAGGGGAGAGGAGCCGCTTCGAGATATTTGCGAGGGTCCGAGACTTGACTCAATGGCTGAAGAAGGCAGCCAGGAGGGCAGAGCCAGGAGGCCTTTGACAGACGGCAGCAAGTGGGTGCAGAGGAGGAGGGGTTGGTGAGGCTCAGAGACTCGCAGCAGCCCACATGAAAGAAAGGAGAGCCCCTGAGTACAGGGACGGGGCTCAGGTTGGGCAGGAAAGGCAGAGTGCTGGGATCGAGCCCCGAGGGCTGCCCTGCTCATGGGAGGAGCAAAGGGCCTCCCAATGTCTTCGAGTTTACGGTGGTGGAGTGATTTGGCACAAGACAGGATGCTTGTGTGACTGGAAGAATCGAATCAGCGTCTCGACATGATCCATGCAGAGACGGTTGCATGAAGGTACGGCGTTTAATTTCACGACACACAAACACATACACACAAAACACAAAGCAAACCAAAAGAAATGCTTCCCTATTACTTGACACTCAAGAGACTTCAAAATGGCAGCTGGGAGGTTGCTCTTGTCCTCATTAAAGACCAGTTTCTGAGTAGCCAGTGAGAGGAAGCTGGTCATAGTGGTGTTTGTGCATCCAGCAGCCCCAAGACAGACCTGCTCCTCCACCCACCCCTTGCCTCTTGCCCTCCCTGACTAAGCCAGTGAGGCCACCAAGCTCCCCATCATCATCATCCCATCCCCCTCATCTTCTTTGGGTGAGAAGATCTTCCCTCCACTGCTCTATGGGTATAACACAGGTGGCCTCATGAGATGGTGGAGAAGGTCGAAGATCATGGGATACAGATATCGCTTCTCTCTGCTTCTCCAACATTCCAGCCTGGAAACTTCCAGCCGACTTTGAAGTACTGGAAGGTCACAGCATTATCTGTGACAGGACTGTCTAGCTGGTCTCTACTGGCTGTGAACTTCTGGTTTCACACCTTAGTCAAGTGCATCCCTCTCCCATTAGTGAACTGAGTCTTTTTTTTGGGGGGGGGGGTATCACTGCCCTCTGGGGGAGTGAGAGGACCAACCTTGCTGCTGCTGGATTTGAACCGCCAAGCCAATGGGCTGAAGTCCCGCACTCAACCACTACGCCACCAGGGCTCAGCCCTGAACTGAGTCTTTTGGGCAAAATGGCACTGGGACCAGAGCGGGGAGGTGTCAGTGGATGGGAATTGGGGAAGCTGGGACTGCTCAACAGGAATTGAGTAGAAACAGAGACAGATGAGGGTAAAGGCATAGGGGAGACAGAAAGAATCAGACTCCTACAAGACAGAAGACCTAGGCCTCTGTGGAGGGGACAGAGCCAGAAGCTGGCCCTAGAATATTCTCTCAGAGCCGGAGCTTAGGGATTGGCTGGCCTAGGGCTTGTCCACCCACCCCCCAGACCTCCTCCTGTGCACAGGACTCTCTTGAGGGGAGGGGGGCAGCTGGGGGTTCTGTGTTCCCTCCACTTCCCAATCCAACCACAGTGAGTTTCTTCTCCCTCGCCCGCCCACCGCACACTGGCCTCAACCAGACCTGGGGACTCCCAAGGAGGAGGAGCCCTTGCAGGCTGGCAGGCGCTGGCACTCCTTAAGTCCCAAGCCAGGCAGTCAAGAGCGCCAGGGAGGCTGCTGCCCCGGAGAGCTGGCAGGGGGACTTGGACTTGGTTGCTTTCCCCACCCTCAGGCCAGAGCTCTGTCTGCCCCATGGGGCTTGGTGGGTTGATCTGTTTCTCGGGAAGGAGGCAGAGGCCTCTTCGCAGTCAGTCCGCCTCCCTCCCAGGGGCTTACACAGCTCCCTTCATGTGGGCCCCCAGCTGGAGGGAGAAGGCGGCTCCAGGGTGGCTAATTGCTCATTAAAGCGAGTTAATAAGCTGCCATTAGCCCCTTCCCTGCCTAAACCCTACTTCCCTCCGCTTAGCTGGTGAAGGGTGGGTCCCTCTCTCCCCAGCCCAGCTGACCAGCCAGCCGTTTCTGCCCTCTGCCCAGGAGTTCAAATGCTAGGCAGGTTCTGGTGGTCCCCTGCAGCAGCAGGTTCGGGATGTCAGGTGAGAGGCCTGCTTCCCCAGGGCTCCTCTTCATCCCAGGATGGACCGTTTACCCAGGACGCCATCTCCCCGCCTACCCGAGTACTTACAGCTTCTCCAGCTGCCAGAGTCCCAGGAAGGATCCATTGCGGAGCGCTGTGATCTTGTTGTTGTTCAAGAGCCTGCGGGCACAGGGGGGACAGCAGGAGGGCCGTCACCCAGGGAGCCTCCCCTACCCCAGAACCACCCTGCAGGCCAGGTGAGCTGCGTCCCCTGGGGTTGGGCACCGGCGGGTAAGAGGTGCCCAGGAGATGGGCGGGAGGAGCCACAGAGCAGTCTAGACAGACTGCTTGGCCCACCATCCCCAGTTAGGCAGGTCACCGGCCTCAGTTTCCCCCAGCCTACACGGCACTGCAGACTTGTGATGATCCCTGTTCCACCTGGGCACCTCGGATGGGGGAGACCCCCAGGGATGCCTTTAAGCCCTGCCCACCCCAACCCCCATCCCCAGCTCTGATCTCACAGGCCCTAAGCCCTCCTCCAGAAGGCGACAGAACTCCGGAGGATGTGGCTGTTAGGTGCGTTCCAGCCGGTTCCGACCCATAGTGGCCTTACACACCACAGAAGAAGAGTCCCGCCCGGCGGTCTGCACATTCCTCACAACTGTCCCTGCGACCGAGCCCATTGCGGTAGCCCCGGGGTCAGTCCGTCCACGGAGGGCCTTCTCTTTCACTGCCCCTCCTTCCACTGCCCGCTCGGTGTCCTCCTCCGGGGGCTGAGCACAGGGATGGCCAGATCAGCTGAACCTAGTCCGGGCCCTGGCTTCAGATGGCACCGAAAAGTCCCCAGGTCTGGGGGCAGCTGGGAGGAGCTGCCCTTGCTATGGAGGGTCTCCATATTTTCTCCTTTAAGCTGAGGTCTTCGCTAGAAGGTGACCCCCTCCCCCTGTCCCAGCCCTCCAAGCCCCCAACTTAGTGGGCTACACCAGATCCTAGCCTCCTTACGCCTGTCTGCAGCTCTGGCAGGAAGCTGGTTGAGTGCAGGCCCCCTTCTGAACCTCTGCTCCCTCCCAGTTCAGTTTATTTACTTGTCTGTCTTCAGGGTAGGGGGGCAGGGACCTCAAACAGACTGAGCATCTGTGCCCACCCACTCAGCCTTTCTCTGTCCCCCTCCCAGCTGGGAGGAGGGGAGTGCCAGCCCCAAAGGGTTCATCTCCTTTCCAGTAAATTGCTTATTCAAAGGCTTTCGTGAATTTTTTAGCCCAAGCTGCCTGCCCTGAACAGAGGCGAGGGGCTTCCCATCTTTTCTTGGTTTTCACTGGAGAATTGGGCTGGAGAAGGCAGAAGTGCAGCCCTGGCCCGGCCTCGCCTGAGAAGAAGCTACTCACAAGAGGTCTGCCCCACCCCGTGATGCCGCTCCACGATGCTCACAGCAGTCCTGCTCGCGATGGGCCGCAGACGGAGAGAACCCCAGTGTCCACCCACCGACGAATGAATGCATACACAAGACGCGGAATGGAGACTGTGTCCAAGGGACTTCTACTCTGCCATAAAGAGAAGTGAACTCCGGATGCATGTCACACGTTGAGTGAACTTTGAAAATGTGCTGGTGCGTGACGTGCGTCCGCCACAGCAGGACAAATACTGCGTGTTCTCGCTTATCTGAATTACCTGGACTAGGCCAGTGCCGAGAGACCATTGGTTAGCCGTTACCCGGGCTGGAGGGCGGAGGCTGGGGAGTGAATGTTTCCGCAGTGCCCAGTTGCTGTTTGTGGGAGAGGCAAAGCTATTGGGAGTGACTAGTCTTGGTGGTTGCACGGTATGGTGAATGAATTAATGTTACGGAATTGCACACTTAAAAGGAGGTAAAACGACAAAATATTACAAGAAAGGGAAAAAGGTCTGTGCCAAGGCTTGCAGGGAGAGGGGGGGGGGACCCTACCAAGACAGGCAGCGGGAGCACTGTGGAGGTCAGAAATTCCAGCTCCTCCATCTCCAAGGTCTTCAAGAGTCTTGTGGGAAACAGAGGGGCCAGGATGAAGACCAGAGTGGAGGGGGACTTGGGCTTTCGGGGCCAATGGGAAGAGGTGGAAACTTCATCTCCTCCCTCCCTCCCCCGTTCAGTTCCACTCTTTCCTGTCCACTTTTCCTGTCTCTGCCAAATGATCCTACCAACAGGATTATTTCCTTCCCAGCCGGACCAGTGAGGGATTCAATGTGAGTTTCCATAATGCTTCACACACACACGCACACACACACACACACACATCATTTTCTTGCTATCTCGACTATGTAGCTATGAGAGTCATTATTAGAAAAGGAGCCAGGTGGCACAGTGATTAAGCACATGACTGCTAACCTAGTGGGAGTTTGCCCTCACTGGCTGGCCTGTGGCAGAAAGATGTGATGTGGCACTCGGTTTGCCTCAAAGACTGAACACTCTGGGGGGCAGTTTTCCTTTGCCCTGTGGTCCTCTGGCAGTCGGAATCCATTCAATAAATAGCAATGGGGTTTAGTTTTTAGTCACTGAGAAAAAGGAGAACTTTTATGAAGTTGCTTATTCTCACTCTATGCATTGGAATGTTTTTATTTCTCATGGATGGAGCCATGGTGGTGCCGACTCACCAGCTTCTCAGCTTTTTGGACCTGTGAAGCCTGTGATGGGGCTGGAGAAACCACCGCCATGGCCATGACTTCTCTCGGTGGTGTAGGATACTCGACTTTAAGCTGATGTCCATCCTGCCTCACATGGAGTTTGAGGCTTGCAGGTGGCTTTCAAAGTCTGAGCAGGAGAGATGACCCCCTCAGTAGCCCTTGGAATGCCAGAGAGTATTCTAACACAGGAAGAGGAAGAGTGGAAGAAGGGGGGATGTACTCTAACCCCTCACCTGCCTCAGGAATTGTTCTCTCATGGGTTGGGGCCTAGGAAATGTCGATAGGGTAGATGAGGTGCATTAGAGAAAAGACAGGGTGTGGAAGGATAGGAACAGGGTCCCAGATTATCACAACCCCATTTGAGGAGGCCCAGAACATTAATCCTCAGTTCTAAACAATGTATGGACCCATGTCAGTGGGAGAAGAAAGCAGCATCTTATTTTCTAGAAATAGGCCTGAAGCGCAACATACTCCCATAAAGAAATAATAATATATGTACTGAAACCATGAAATGTGCAATGACCTGGAAGAATATGCTTATTACTTCTTAATGAAAGAACCGAAGAAAACAGGCCTCGGTTTGCAATATTGAAGGATTCTTGGGTCAAAACACCGTGGGCAGAAATAATGGAGCCCTGGTTGCGTCGTGGTTATACGTTGGGCTGCTAACTTCAAAGTCAGCAGTTCAAAACTACTATCTGCTCAGGAGAGAGACGAGGCTCTTTCGTCCCGCAAGGAATGACAGTCTCAGAAACTCACAGGGGGAGTTCTACTCTGCCTCACAGGGTTGTGGAAAGTCGGAAATGACTGGCTGGCAGTGAGTTCGCTCTACTCTCCTTTGTATTTTTCAATGGGCAAAAGATTGAATGATGCATGAAGCATAAAAAGAAGATAGCAGGAATACACAGACTCACTGCACCAAAGAGACTTGGCCAATGTCCAGACATCTCTCGAGATAGCGTATGATCAAGAATGAATGGGAGTGAAGGAAGAGAGCCAAGCTTGATGGAAGGCATGAATGAAAAACCAGGCTTCAGAAGCTGCTGGGAAGCCAATGGAACTGCTTCAGCAGCTGGATGCTGGGCTGGACGCGCTCATTTGTGCCCAGGTGATCCAACAGAATGCGGACATCATCAAACAACACCAATGTGGTGTGCAGAGAAGACTATGCTGACGATCACGTACAGGTGGTGGCTGCAGTCCTTCGACAAAGGGGCTGCCAGAAATTCAAGCTGGATTTAGGAGAGAGCTCGGAACAAGGGACGTCATCCCTGATACTAGATGGATCTTAGTTGAAAGCAGAAAATATCACACAGATGTTTACTTGTGTTCCATTGATGCAAGGGCATTCAGCTGTGTAGATCATAAAAAATTATGTAACGTTGCAAAGGATGGGAATCACAGGATACTTAATGGGGAGCCAATAACACTAATCACTGTGTGACCACACTTGATGGGATCGAACAACAGAATTGTATGTGAATGGAGTTATTGGATTGTGTACAATATGGCAAACAGACAGACAGACAAACCAAACTAGTATAGGCAAATAAAGAAAAGGCTACGGGTTCCTGGGGGGTAGGGCAGGAGAGGGAGGGGATAAAGGGGAGCTGATCTCAAGGAGTTCCAGAAGAAGGAAAATGGTTTGAAACTTATGGTGGCAGTAATTGTACAACAAGCGCTGTACAATAAGATGGTTAAAAATAAAAGAAAAGGGCTGAGCCCTGGTGGCGTAGTGGTTGTGCACGGGACTGCGGCCCACTGGGATGGAGGTTCGATTCCGGCTCCACGGAGCAAAGGCTGGGCCTCCTACTCCCAGCACCTGAGAGCAGTGATGCCCCCCCCCCCAAAAAAAA